>JAGFZM010001966.1:48340-60006 GCA_017657215.1 Limnothrissa miodon
TGGCATCTGTGTGGTTCTAATCCCTTTCCTTCCTCAGGTACTTCTGGGTGGGCTCCGATGGTAAGGTGGTGTCCCAGCAGACTGGAACGTTTCGCAGTAACTGCATGGACTGCCTCGACCGCACCAACGTCATCCAGAGTCTTCTTGCCCGACGCTCACTGCAGAACCAGCTGCAGGTTCGACACACTTACACACACACACACACACACACACACACATTTAAAGACACATAATCTTGATGAGACTCTCATGATGTCTCTCATGATGTCTGTTACATGCAGAGGATGGGTGTCCTCCACGTTGGCCAGAAGCTTGAGGAGCAGGCCGACTTTGAAAAGATCTACAAAAACTGTAAGCTCTCTCTCTCTCTCGTAGCTAATACTATTAAGACCCCAGTCTGTGTGACCACTGTGGTTTCACACCTTTCGTTTTCAGCCCCTGTTAACAAGTCAGCACTTGTACTCTTGCCTGCTTGACACAAGGCAGCCTCAAAGCAGCCAGTCAGCGGAACTAGTGGCGTCCGCTAGTGTGACACCTAAGTCATGCTTGTGTGGGGAGAGGTCTAATACTCAAACTCACTGTAAACATCCACTCAGCTCTATGTTTGGTGTTTTTGGAGTGTGTGTGATTCACTAACATGTTGATTGGTGCGTCCTCATGCACGTGTGTGCGTGCATGCATGCATGTGTGTGTTTGTCTGTGTTTGCAGCCTGGGCCGATAACGCTGATGCGTGTGCTAAGCAGTATGCAGGCACCGGTGCCCTCAAGACTGACTTCACCAGGTATTAATGGATAGTTCATCTAAATCTGTATCTGTGTGTGTGTGTGTGTGTGTGTGTGTGTGTGTGTGTGTGTGTGTGTGTGTGTGTGTTTGAGAGGCTGCATTGTCATAATTGAGAAACATTCCAGGGACCGAATTCACAAAAAAAAAAATCTTAAGAAAAAAAAATATATAGGAAGTTCTTAAGAATCATCTTAAGAGGAATTCCCTAACATTTTCTTAACATTGTAATTTCTTACGAACTTCTTTGATTTTCTCACTTAAAGATCTCATTCCATCGTATTTTCATTAATTTTGTGGTGGTCTCGTATCTAAAATAATGTCATGAGAGTTGGTTTCGACAAAAAATATGCTGTGGTTGTCTTTTTTCAAGCTATTTTAGTTAGTTGAAAACAAGAGCAGGGATAGCTCAAGAGGATTCTTATGAATATTAATGATATGCAAATGTGTCGCCTTTGATTGGCTAACAACACTGTGACGCTCCCTCCAGTGGGTCTGTCTGCAGGCAGCCTAACATTTTCTTGAGGGCGTTAACTGCATAGCTAATGTTCAAATTGACGTACATATGTACAGCTTTTCCGATTCGCTCGTTTTTCCCGGCAGTTTTCTATCACAGGCGAATACAGACTACAGGGGTAGGAGAGCATTTTGATGTTGAGCATAGAAGTACAACTTGGGCTGACCTATGGTAATGTAAAAACATCAAGTCTTAAACGGTAAATAGAAGATAAATCCTACACATAGTGGCTTTAAGAAGAAAACTGAAGATTTTTTTAAGATTATGTTTCTGAGAATATCAATTATTGTTTTTTTTTTTAGGACAAAACATAAGAAGAAAGTTAAGAAAAAACATAGGAATTTTATTTGTGAATATCAAATTTTCTTGACTTTAAAGTTAAAATTAAGACTGTTAAGACCACTTAAGATTTTTTTTTTTTCTTAAGGTTTTGTGAATCCGGCCCAAAACAAATCTTAAGAATGAACTTAGGAAGATTCTTAAGAAAAAAAAATAGGAAGTTCTTAAGAATCATCTTAAGTGGAATTCCCTAACATTTTCTTAAGATCATTGTAGTCTCTTAGGAACTTCTTTGTTTTTCTCGCTTCTCAGGTTCTGAAGCTCTTGTTGGAAACTGTATGAACTGTCTCACTCTTCTGCATAGTGCATTAGAAACATCCCTGACCACTCAGCTAACAGATGATTGGCTCATGCCCAAAATACCCCCTAAGACCATCTGACATGAACATTTCCAATACCTTCAGGAATCAATTAAATGATGAACGTAAATAAACCCTGTGTACTTGATCTACTTATAGTAATTAACAAACTATCAGTACTTCCAAAATGCTACTTTAGCCTTTTAAATGTAGCCTATTAAATGCTATACACAAAAAACATTGTTGACAACCTGAAATGATCAAAACATTTTTTTCTGATTTAGTTTTTAAAGAAATGTGTTTAAATAAATTAATTTAGATGCTTATCTTTTTACTGTGGCTGTGTTAAGAACGGTGCAGGGTTGTCTTAAAGTTAAGGAGAAAACTGAGAATATTTTTAAGAACTATGTTTTCGAGAATATCCATTTTTCTTATTTTTTTTCGTAGGACAAGAAAGAAAGTTAAGAAGAAACATAATTTTATTTGTGAATATGACATTTTCTTAACTTTTGTCTTAAGACAGAATTTAAGAAAAAAGTTTAAGTTAAGAATTTTTTTCTTCTTAAGTAGGTTTTGTGAATCTGGCCCCAGGTCCTTAAATTCAACTTGCCAAGTCCTTAATACGTCATCCTTTTACCATACATCAGAATTTAGGACGTGTTTTGACAAGAACTGTACCACAACCCTAACGATTATTTTCATGATCAGCCACATCCGACCGCACTGTGCCAAAACTTTCTTGGACAGATCTACCTTTGCGAACTATTGTTGTTTCATATTTAAGGTCAGTGTAATGGCTTCTATATGTCTTGCACCAGGTGGAAGGTGTGCCTAAAGTATTTCTGACTCAGCTCAATGAACTGTGTATGTGTGGGGTTGATGTGTATGGCGCGTATCCCTCTGCAGGACGGGCAAGAGATCTCAGTGGGGTTTAATCATGGACGGCTGGAACTCCATGATCCGCTACTACAAGAACAATTTCTCAGATGGATATAGACAGGTGTGTGTGTGTGTGTGTGTGTGTGTGTGTGTGTGTGAGATGTTGGATTCGGTGAGTCACCATCCGTTATGTGGCACAGCTCACGGGTTCAGACAGGTCATAAATGACTCAATGGGAATGTGTAGAAGTTTGGGTGGGCAGCCATGTCTTTGTAGTGGAATGACTACTGTGGCTTACCCATACTACCCATAATGGCTATATTAGTTTTTTCCTGTGTTGATGAACCTTGATGGTGCAATGATGGTTTTATGGAGCAACAACTATCCAAATATAGTTGATGTCTGTATGATTCTTTGTGTATTCATCTGCTGTTATAGTTACATTTGGTAAGTTGGAATGGTGTAGTTCTGTAATGACTCAGCAAAGCTGATGCAAGTGTGGGCAGGGCTGTGATGGAATGGTTGGTGTGGGTGGATGTGTGTGTGTGTGGGTGCCGCCTTTCAGGACTCCATTGACCTGTTTCTGGGCAACTACACTGTGGATGACACGGATGGACCAACACCCTTACAGGTGCAGAAGGACTGGAAGTTCATGATGGTGAGTGGCAGCTGTGTGTGTGTGTGTGTGTGTGTGTGCGAGTGTGTGATTGTGCGCGCACCTACTGTATCTGTTTTTAACACCGTGTGATTTAAGATTGCGTGTGGCTGGATGATGACATATCCATATTTGCTAATGTTGGAGTTTTGTGTATAGATGTGAATGAAGGAGTTTTGTGTATGTAAGGGTGTACCTGCATTAACAGGTGTTGGAAGGTGTGTGTGTGTGTGTGTGTGTGTGTGTGTGTGTGTGTAAAGTGTGTAAAAGCTGTGTTGTCTCTTTCAGCTGCCTCTGGTCCTGTTGGTGGCCTTTTCCATGTGCATCCTCTGCCTCCTTATGGCCGGTAAGAGAATTGCACCCATATTACAGTAGGGGTGGGTTTGCGTTTTAATTGTATGAGGTATAAGCTTTTCTAGTCTTTTACAAAACATATCAAGGAACACAATTTATAAGGGAAACCATTCTTGAAGTGGAACCAGCTAGAGAACACTGCATATTTTAGCGTATATAGAGCATGGTAAGAGATGCATTTCACGTCAAAGTACTGTTAACGTAATACCACAGGTAGCATGACAAGCCAGACTGTAACATCAGAGCAAATAATTTGGCCACCACTGATAGACTGGGCTCTTCCAAGCTGCCATAGTTTTATGACTAATCAGAGCAACATCAGCTAAACAGGAAGTACATCTTTCTTTGAAATGAATGACTGATGTGAGTTCCCATTTCTGCTCAGCTATCAAAATAAGCATCTTTAACTGGCTGCTGTTCTTTGTGCACTCACAGTTGTTTTGCATCATTGCCAAACAAGCTCAAGTACTCTCTACAAAGAGAGCATTGTGATTCATTCTGCTGATCTGCTGGTAGAGATACGGAGGCCTCAGTGATAAAAAACTGTTGGACTATTTTAACATTAATAGAATCAAACTACTTTTGCAAAATGAAAGTAAAATTTTAGAAGGCTTGTTCCCCTCCTAACACTGTGTCTTTACCCTAGGCTCTGGTAGAGATGGTGCAAAGTGATTTATTGTGTTTTTTGGCATTCTTTTGACCCAAGAAACTAATGTCTGCCCATCATTTTGTATTTACCACTCTGGGGACACCTGCATGGGCAGCTTGCAAGGCTAGTGAGGGATCATATGATCCCAATGGCCCAGTAGCTGCAGCCAGGGGCTTGTTTGGCACGCATTCAGTGAAAGTTTGATGCATTTGTTTTTTTTTGTTTTTTTGGCAATTCCATTTACTCACTGTTGTAATTTTTCACATGGCTAGGACTGCAGATCAAAACCTAAAGGAAAGTGTTTATATTCAGAGTAAACTGAACTGATACGTAATGTGAGTGTTATATTCTAATTGGCTGACATTGATCCACATGGATGGAAGATGTATTCACTAATATCTCTGCTGCCAGTAATGATGAGCGCTTTGCTGTTGATGTTCACTCTATGTGGCTTAATAGAGGTTTAGAGCTTTCCGATCTCTGATGCAGACCTTTCACTGTTTCCTAGGTGATACCTGGACCGAGACGTTGGCTTACGTGTTGTTTTGGGGCATGTCCTGTGCAGTCACCACCTCGGTGATAGTCTATAATGGCAAGGACTTTGTGGATGCTCCCAAGCTGGTCCAGAAAGAAAAGATGGACTGAAACCACTCTGTCACTGTGTGTGTGTGTGTGTGTGTGTGTTTTGTTTGTTTGGGTGTGTTAAACAGTTTGGCTCGGCAGTTTGTACCTCTTCTCTACTGGATTTGCAGCCTCTGTGTGGGTGAACCATACACTTCCCAATGTGTGTGTTCTGTCTTGTCCTAGTTTCAATATGTACGCTTGTTTCAGTATGTACACTACACCTCTCCGACCCTCTGCAAAGGCCACTCCCATTGTCCTTCCCGCCTACTGTCCCTCAGAGCTCACCTTTGCTCGTATATGTGCCCCACGAGGGACGGCACTCTTCCACTTATCATGGTGTCAATTACCAGGTCCAGAGCCTTATCTGTGGGCTTTGTAAAGATCCAGGCTTTTCCTTTCCGAGGACACGCGTCAAGAGAGCTATTCAGACGATGTCAGACTGGAGGGGTGGTTGGGGGTGCTGCTGGGGTACTGGTGAGGCCGTTCCATTCCCAAGAGTTGAGTTTGCACTTTTATTTCTTCCCCCTTTATTCATCAGTTTGAGGACGGGTGTAATAGGTGAAATAGCTTGTGTTTCCTGTTTGGTCCCTTACTATTGAATGTAATTAGCCTTACTGAAGCATACACTATAAACGTATTAACCCTAATGTTTGAATAATGATGTGAAGTTTGAGTGAACACCATGGCAAATGCCACACAAGGCACTGGTTCTAATAGGCCTGACTTACTAAACGCCTGCGTGAGGCATTTTAGTCAAATAGGGCATTCTCTTCCTTCAGAAACACTAAATCACCAGTGGAGGAGTTGGCCCCAGTAGACTTTATAAGAGCAAGACTTTGAGGAGTGATTTAAGAAAAGTATTGATCGGATTCGCATCAACTCTTTGGACCAGTGCACTGCAGGTTGGGGAGAAACATTTTCAGACAGCTTCAGGGAAGTCGGCCCCCAGAATCTGAATGTATTGTAGATAAAATAACCTTCAGTGATGCCTTCCAGTCATTCCTCTTCCAAATGACCCCAGCAAGATCAGCAATTGGGGGAAACTAACATGACTGCAAGTTAGTTGTGATGCTCTATTGTTAAGTGTTACTTTGAAAATAATATCCAGCTCCAACAATTTTAACATGCACAGAGCACTAAGCACTCATGATGGCTTTTCTCCTGATATGGATATGTGTTTTAGCAATTAAATAGGTTCTCTCAAACTGTGCTCCTCAATACAGTCCCAAAAAATGGATCAGTGTCAATCTGAACTGTAAATTGTACAAATACATCTCTATGTAATTATGTACTGTACTTGACCAGAAATAAGCACTTGGGAGTCTATAGAGTTATAAGTAGCAAAGTGTGTGATTACATCACTGGCAACCATGTTGATTCTGCTCATGGCAGTTTACTGTATTGTGTTGAGAGTGTGAAATGCCGGGTGTTTAAACCATGTATATGTAAATCATCCCAAATAATTCTTGAAATTGAAAGCAAGCATGCTCCTGGACTGCATTATTGAAGGCCCTGTTAGATCATGATTGATAAATTTGTCTTATGTATGATTGACCGAGTTACCTGTTGACCAATGGAAATGTGTCTTTCCCATTTTATCTTGCAGGCTGTATTGACTTCCTGTTATGAAAAATGTTTAAAAAATAAATCTGAAAGTATTCTGTTTTACTCTCAGATCATTAAAACATTTTTCGGACATCTAATTCCCTGTTTTTTAGTCATCTTTTTATTAGTTTTTTCAGTAATGCACCTCTCAGCTGAAAAGTACATAATTCAACCAGATTTAAATGCTCAGTACTTGATAGATTTTGGAGTATATTGGCCTAATTTACAAATACGCATTCTGGAATTTTTATTTCAAGTTTTAGATACCTCTACATAGGAAAGTAGAGCTGTTGTTGAAACATGCTTTTAACCTTGCAGCTTGCTGATTCATTACATCGACCCTTCACCCACATCACACAGGTAAACTTTTCTTGTATCAATACAAAATTGTTTCAAAATTGTTATCAAAAGAACATTGTAGGCTGCTGCTTGTTTATGGATGTGTCAGTGGCACTGCCATGTTACCTCTGGAGGACCTGGTGTTTCTGGTGGCATGATGAAGTATCTCTTTGCTCTATAATAAGACACAAGGTGACAATGTCACAGGTATAACTTCAAATGCACTTAGTTTAAGATGGAATTCCATAAGGTGAAACTTTTTTCTTACAGTAGTAGGGCTGTACGATTTTGGCAAAAATCTAAATTGCGATTTTTTTCAACCAATATTGCGATTGCGATTTTATTGCGATTTTTCACAATAAAAAGCACAAGCACCAAATATGTTCCATTAATATGCATATTTGTACAAAATGCCTAATTAAAAATAGAAAATGAACGACCAATTAATCAGCATTATTATACCCATGTTGTCAGCTTTCCTGCGTCTCTGGCCCGACATGATTGAGCCCGCCAGCAGGGCGACTAGTGGCAGCAAACAGCGGCAGCAGGAGGGGGAGTAAAAGTGAGAGGTAGTGCTGTGCTACACCCTGCCTGCCACATGTGGTTTTCCCTCACATGTGGTTGGATGTGATGGAGGCCCGCTAGCTGGGTGGGGATCCGTCCTAACCCTAACCCTCCACCCAAGCAGCCCAGCCTGCTGCCTTTGCACCTCAACAAACGGACCCCCAAGATAATCTGAACAGGCTGATGCAGCACTAGGGCTGTACGATTTTGGCAAAAATCTAAATTGCGATTTTTTTCAACCAATATTGCGATTGCGATTTTTCACAATAAAAAGCACAAGCACCAAATATGTTCCATTAATATGCATATTTGTACAAAATGCCTAATTAAAAATAGAAAATGAACGACCCATTAATCAGCATATATTTATTCAAGAGAATATCTTGTTGCGTTCTTGTAAATGTCCTTGTTTAACCTAGTGCAGAGTGTAGCAAACAAACAAGTCTATGCTTTAAGTCTATGCAGTTACAAAACCAAAAAAATTGCGTGCCTCTGCGATTTCGAAATTGCGCTATTCAAAATTGCGATTATATTGAAAATGCGATTAATTGTCCAGCCCTATACAGTAGTGAAGTGAAAGCCCCTTACGCTATAACATCCTCAGGTATTAAATTCTACAGTATGACTGCAGTAGCTGAAGAAACAATATATGATTGGGATATATGTATTGTATATCTAGGGGTGAATAGATTATATAGGCATAACTACCTGAACATTTTATATCAGCTAAAATCACTGATCTGTTTCATTGGATACAGAATAAAAACAAATTCTGTCTTACCGAACAACGGTAGTGTTTAAATATTGTTGAATGACTTATACTGTAGAATGCATCATTCATCATATCCACTGATGTAATATTTATTTGTGGAAGGATGAATGGTATAAAATCAAAATGTAAACGTAGCTTCTGGTGTGCACTCTTTCCTGACCGCGGTCACCCTGTCCAGATGAAACTTCTATGGTCTGCATTTGATCAAAACTTCAAGGATCAAGAATCAAGGAAATTATTGTCAAATACTTTTTTTTAAGTGTAAATTATTCCCCATACACTTCCATTGACTGCACTGACAACCTTTTGTATTCATATATAGGTATATTAGCCTATATTTACACATTTAAATTACACAGAGTTTTTCTAATACAGTCTACACTACACACTGTGTTTATTTGCTATCATGAGATGGTGCCAAAGCACATTTCATGTATTTAAAGACACAACACTTGATGCCTACACGAACTGCACAGATGCCTGCCCCAGAGAGCAGCACAGGGAATGTATCTGCAATATCTGAAACAAGGTATGGCAATAGAGACATCAAACTGATACGAATTTCTGGTAAGCTCATTGATAGCATTCAGTTATAGACCAAAGTGAATATGTAGAAGTGGTACATGTGTAGGCTATGTTTTTTTTCATCTAATGGTAGGTAAAATAGACAGATTGCTAGGAAGAGTCAGCTGTCGGATATGCTAGTCTTGCAAGTCTTGACACTAAAAAATAAAATCTGGCAGCTGACAATTAAGAATCATCAGCTGACAGCCACTGATTTTCAAATTGTATGTCCCCGATATACTACACACAATAGTCAGCTCCAGGGGCCTATTGCACAAAACTAGGATAAGGGATTAAGCCGGATATCTTGGTTATCCTGGCTGAATTAACCAATCATTTGTCAGTATAGCAAAGATATCCCGGCTCCAGGCCCCAGATCTTCCTATGTCCTGGGAGTCTGTTCACCCATCTCCATCAAGGCTTGTCTATTGGTTGAGAGCATAAACTGTAGCTATATTATGTACAGTCTATGGTTGCGAGCATGTGCAGCTTGAACTTAACATGAACTATGCATAAATGTTCCATGTTTCTCTGTCGCCCTCTGTCGGCTACATTAATTGCCAATTTCAGGCTCTTTTGTCCTCAGGTGAGAGTAATTACCTAATAGTAAAAGTATATTGCAGGCACAACTCGCCAACAGGTGTGAAATAGAACAGGAATGGATAGAAATAGTTCCAATAGCGCAAACACTTATCATAATCCTATCATGGCTATCATAATCCTAGCATGTCAACTAATGTCAGTAGCCTATTAAGAGGAAAAAACACTTACGCACTACGCACTAAATTCCAGTGCACTCACGTAAGTGCGCGATTGGAGACGCACCCGATATCTATGGTTGCGATGTCAACATCACTGTTGTTGCTATTGTGTGGTTGTCAAGAGGAAGCGGAAGTGTAGCAGTTTTGTTTTCTAGGAATACAACTTTTCTCTTTTCAGAATATGTTATTTTACAACGCACGTTTCCGTAGAGGTTTGTTCAGTCGTTTATCCCTCATACATCATGGTTGTATCCATCTAGCACAGATTGTCGTTTTGGAAATCTCCCAACAAATCCAGTTATCCAGGACCGAATCCCTAAATTCCCCGGCTGTGTTTATTACTGTTACTACGGCTGTTTGAGAGCCGCTGATCGAGCTAGAGGGAGGGACGGAGCCACGGACAATGAACAGGCACAGTGAATCTGACACAATGTTGCCTGTGATCAGGAGCTAGATGCAGGCAGTAGCGTTTTTCATTGTTGTACATTGTTGCAGGAGTCTGACATGTGACAGATATTAGACCGCTGCAAGAGTGACCCTGCTCTGGTGCGTTTTGTTGGAACACAGATGCAAGACCAAGCATCCCTCTCTAGCAGCCTGAGAATAGCCTGCCGGATTCTTCAGGTTTAACGTTAGCTACACTGCAGTGTCGATCCAGCGCGAACTGCACAAGTGTTAGCTATCATGGAATTTCCTTTCGATATCAATGGCCTTTTCCCGGAACGGATTTCAGTGTTGGATCAGCATTTGTCATCAGGTCGAAAATTAGTTGGAAGGTAAATTGATACATCTAAATTCTTATAACGTTTGCAAGGCTAGTTTGGATGTGTGTTAGCTATAAATGAATTAGATCATTACTGCCTTTTTCATTCGCCATAAATTAGAGAGGTGGGGTCTTCATGGTGGTGGGTCCTGTAGGACAAGCTACTATCAGCCACACTGCTATTGTGTTAGCGCTGTACATCTGACTTGGCTCAAGCTTGCGAATTCCTTATAGGGCGCCATGCAGGCACAGTAAGGACGTGAGGATTATACTGACTGTTTTGCAAGCGCCTAATCTAGTTAAATTCAGTATGTGCTCTACATGACGTCAGATAAAGCAGAAATCGACGAATCAGTGATATTTAAAACGTGCGTTTAAAAGCGTGGGCATTGTTTAACATAGAGTTATTATTAGCGTGAGTTCATTTAATTTCTGTCCGGTATGTTTTGCTCCTCCCTACCTGTCTGTCATCAGAGGTGATCCCCAAGCACTCATTGCCAGAGTCATTGATGAACTGGGAAAAGCTTCAGCCAAGGTGAGAGCTTCAAACCGACAGAATTGACATTTTATTTCCCCATTGGAAAAGGTGTGGGGAGTAAAATAGTAAATACACACGCAAAAGGATGTGACCGCATAAATAGCCTACTGTGCAATTTAAAATTATAAAACTCAAATCCATATCTGTGTGTCAAAGTGTTCAGTTAAAGGCAACTAGATTTTTTGGAGCTTGAAGACGCTTCACTTTCTGTCCAGGAAGCTTCATCTGTTCCAACTGGAGATGGGTAGGCCTACATCAGGAGTTTGTCATAGCAAAAGGGGTCACATGAATGCACCATTAACATAATTATCATAGTCAGTATGAGAGTGGGGTTGAATGGGTAATTGTATTACATTACGTTACACCCACTGGCCAGGATATACACCAATATTCTTAATCTCCAGTTATAACTGTGTGTGTGTGTGTGTGTGTGTGTGTGTGTTTTAAAGGCTTTTGCTGTGTTCCTTCCTCCCTCCAGGCTCAGCAGCTCCCTGCGCCCATCACCAGTGCAGCCAAACTCCAGAGCAACACCCACCAGCTGTACCTGCTCAAGGATGGGGAGTCCAATGGGTAAACAGACAAACAAACCAGTGCCTGCAAACCTGCAAACTGCCATCACACACACACACACACACACACACACACACACACACACACACACAC
>JAGFZM010001966.1:60106-98332 GCA_017657215.1 Limnothrissa miodon
TTCAGGGCTATTACAATGTATTAGGGATATAAAGGATATTACACTATAGCTCAAATAAAGGCTAGAAAGGGAACAGTATGTATGTGTGTGTGTGTGTGTGTGTGTGTGTGTGTGTGTGTGTGTGTGTGGGGGGGGTCTCTCTGCTCTGTACTGCTATTTACTGTAAAAGACACACACACACACGCACACGCGCACACACACACACACACACAGCTAATGTACCACAGGCCAGAGGATTAGTGAGCAGTGTACTTTGAAACCTCATCCCATAGCCTTTGTAGCTGTGCTGGTGCTGAAGCCATTTGCTGGGGCTTTCAGCCTGTTTGCTGGCGATCAAGTGCAGGGTGCAGAATGAATCTCAGCAAAGCAAGCCAGGAGATGCTGGACCTGCATGTAACACAATTTCCTCAGATCAATACATGAAACTTGCCCTTGCTTCTTCTGATGCTACATAAAGCTAATGAGATGCAGTATTGTGGAAGTGTGATCCGTATTACCATTTTAAATTCTGTCATATTTTTTTGTTAATCCCCCTCTCTCTTTTTTCTGTTTGTGTGTGTGTGTTTTAGAGGAAGAGGTGTGGCAGTTGGATTCCTCAAGGTTGGATATAAGAAACTTTTTCTCCTAGTAAGTCTTCTATTCTCATCTATTACAGTCGTCCCCTTTGCTTTCTTCTGTGGATGTGCTGATGTTGGCTGTCATATCTCTGTAGGACCAGCGGGGGGCGCACATAGAGACTGAGCCACTGTGTGTTCTGGACTTCTACATCACAGAGAACCTGCAGAGGCACGGTTATGGCCTGGAGCTCTTCAACTACATGCTGCAGGTGACTAACAACACACACACGCACGCACACACGCACACACACAGTTTTATTTCTCTGTGGTCAAAATGCTTTCGTGTTGACTATAGTTTCCTATCTCTGGTGCCATCACATATCGTGTTTTTGTTTCCATTTGCGCAGCAAAAGAAGGTGGAGCCAGAGCTGTTGGCCTATGACAGGCCGTCCCCGAAGTTTCTGGCATTTCTTGGAAGGCATTATCATTTAAAGGAGGGAGTCCCACAGGTATGTGGCAGCAAATGCTCTCACTGTCCTTTCCTTTCAAATGCTCTGTTTCCTTTCAGGTATCTGCTGTCATGTCCTCCCACCAGAGATACACTGCAGATCTGTGCTATTTATATTGTCTCGTAGAAAGCTGAGACGAAAATAGATCTGTATTTATGAATATTGAGGCCGGGAGTTATTTTTAGATCCCCAGCAGCTTTCAAACGTTGTCTTTCTAGAAATATTTTTTTTTACACAGGCTTCATCACCACGCTGTCCTCTCTTTCTCCCCCTCCCCTAGGTGAATAATTTCGTGGTCTTCAATGGCTTCTTCAGGAACACGGCAGGTATGTGTCAGACTTGTGAAACAGGTTTCCTAGAAGCCAAACATAAGGGGCTAAGAATGTGTTTGTGTGTGTGTGTGTGTGTGTATGTGTGGGTATACCTGTTCAAGCCAACCCCCACAGGTCCCAACCTGACGTGGAGTGACATTCAGGGTGGATAATAACACCCTGTGCGCCTCCCATCGAAAGAGGGTGTTGCTGTCAGGTGTTTCCATCTCCACCAGGCCTTGTGGAACCATTACAGCTTGGCGCTGGGGGAGCAGCTTAGTTTGTTAGCATGAAAACAAATAAGACTTTACAGTAGTGGATGCACAAAAAAATACATTTCAGGTCCTGTAATCCACTTCAGTGGGACCTGCATACAGCTAAAATGTATTAGATGTCTTAAGGGATACCTAAGGAGACGCACTCAATTAGCAGTTTCAAATATTGCATATGCTGGTCTTTCTGTTTTTGGTGATTGGTGTGTAGCCAGTGGGTGGGGCTGAAAAGATGGAGGGATGATGTTGGGTTGCAGGTGTAGGTGTCTGGCTGTGTGCCTGTGGGATGAACAGGAGTGTTGTTGTGTAGGGCCAGCCTCATGCCTGCACTTGAGGAGTGGGCCTTAGAGCTTTAGCGTGCGGCCGAAGTGCCAGCCTGTTGGCTCAAGTTGCCTGCTCGGGCCAAAACAACAGACCTTGCGGTTTGATGACATCACAGCTTTTGTTTCACTTCAGGCTCGCCTCCCTCCCCTCTGACGGATCAGAGGATGTACGGATTCTTGTAAGGACGCTCTCTCTCTCCCTCTCCCTCTCTCTCTCTCTCTCTCTCCCCCTCTTTCTCGTCTCTGTTTTCTTATGTTCCTCTCTCTTTTTTCTCTCTTTCACTTTTTCCCTTTCTCCTGTAGCGTCTTCATCCCCACTCCTCACAGAACTGTTTTTGTCCGTCCAGCATAAGTCTCTCCCTGAGCTGTGTGTTAAAGTCCAGAGGTCCCCCACCCCCCACATGCACCTAACACACACCACCTGCTGCCTCCCTCCACCCCTACGCACATCTTACACTCAAGTGTGTGTGTGTGTGTGTGTGTTTGAGAGTGAGAGAGAGCTAGAGAGAGTGGTTGTGTGTGTGTGTGCGCATCTCCCTTTGGAATGTGTACACAAGTTAATGAACCTGACGCAAGTTGCTACATCAGCATGGCGAAGTTGGTTCATACACGGCAACCTTGTGTGTTCTGATGTCCTGATTCCAAAGCGCGGGCGTCTGCCACAGTGATCCTTTCACACAATGTTGCCACATGTCCCAGTCCCAGTAGATAGGAGCATGTGAATGTCAGGCTTCTGTTTGTTATTTCTGGACTACTTTTAATTCTCCCTCTGCTTCGATCCCCCTGCAGCGGTCCCGTTGAGAAAGGTTCCCCCAAAAAAGCCAGACGGAGAGATCAAGCCGTACTCTCTGGTGGAGAGGGATGGTGAGTGCAGCACGCCCGGGGGGGTTGCGAACCTGTGTGCTGCTGTGTGCTTGTCTGTCATGTGTCTAGGTTGGATATTTTTAGGTGTGGAATTTATGTGTGTGTGTGTGTGTTGCATTAGTGTGAGTTTATGTGCTGTTTGTTTATGACCGTGTTTATAATGTCAGGGGGCTGGCGGCATGTGTGGAATGTCCACTGTGATGTAGTCCTTAGTAGGACTATCTCCACTCTTTGGTCACCTCAGAGTTGCGAAGAAGGCTTCGAAAGCGACGTCATGCAGAGAGCTCTTTTTCCAGCAGAGTGATTAGAAACTTACGAAGGAAAACAAGTGAAGAAAATGATCAAGGTGGGAAGTTACCAGGGTGTTACTAAAAGCAGAAATTTTTTCAAAAGGAATTTTTCCTCAAACTCTCACCAGTTTGCAAAACCCCCACTGGCTGGGTTAGCCACTCCTAATTAGTTGTCACTTCTGACGTGTATAGCCTGTAGCCCAGACACACGAAGAAGAATGATAATCTACACACTCTCTTTTTTCCTTTCTGGTTTAATGTCCCTTCAAGGAGACATTGTGAAGCTGACATGCCTTCATTCAGCTGTGTGGCCCGTCGTTGTCAGTGTTGACAGTTTCACGGCCGGTTGATCAGTGTCTTTGATGTATTACAACACCGTCCTCTCACTGAAGTTGGAAATTTATTACAAGCAGCGTAATTAGGAGAATAGTGGGGATTTGGGGAAAGTCCTGCGCTGTTTGTCCTGACTAATTGTGTGTGTGTGTGTGTCCGCAGTGGTGTGGGAGGAGCAGCGGGTCCCTCCGTGGCCGTTTGTTCATCCAGGGGGTCCCCTCCCGTCTCCGCCCGTGTCACGCTCCCTCAGTGTGGGATCCTCCCCCAACAGGACCCCCCCCAGTGCGCTGCACGCACACACACACCTCAGCGACAACTGCAGGGCCAGACGCACCAGGTACAGCTACACACACTCAGCACATTCAGCACTCTTCTACACATGCTTGTGTGTGTGTGTGTGTGTGCGTGCAACCTGTCAGAGATACTCATTGTGTGTCTGTGGCTGTTATCATAGTGAATTTTGTGTGTGTGTGTGTGTGTGTGTGTGTGTTTGTACATGGATGACAGTGTAAACGCCAGTGCTTGTGTGTGTATGTGTGTATGTGTGTGTGTGCGCTTGTATGTGAATGACAGTGTATACGCCAGAGCTTGTGTGTGTGTGTGTGTGTGTATGTGTATGTGTGTGCTTGTACGTGAATGACAGTGTATATGCCAGTGCGTGTGTGTGTGTGTGTGTGTGTGTGTGCGTGTGTGTGTGGCTAAATGCTCTGTGAGCCTGTACACACTCAGCAGATTGAATCTGCATCCTTACATCACTGCTGGAGGCAAGCCAATCTGGGGGCCTGATTCAGCCAGCAGAGATAACAGTAGTCAGGAGCTTCAGCGATTTTGTGTGTGTGTGTGTGTGTGTGTGTGAGATTGTGTACGGCATGCTTCACTGGACACAGGGAATGTGCGGCGTGTGTTTGGGGCGGTGGTGGGGCTTGTTATCTGTGTGTGTGACGTGTGTTTGTTTATGTCCTCGGCTTTGTATAATGGACAAACAAGCCTCCGTTTCTCCGTGCTTTTCTTTATCTGACTGCCGCTCTCCTCTCCTCTTTCTTCCCTGCCTCTGTGCACTGACCTTTCCCTCTTTTCCACTCCTCCAAACATATCCATTCCTCCATCTCTGCTGCTTTCTCTGTCAATAACGCCCTTAATGTTCTTATTTTCTCTCGCCTGCAAACCCCACGCCATCTGCCTTAATGCATTTGTTTTCACATTACACAACACACTATACGTCTTGTGCTCTCTCTCTCTCTTTCTCTCGTCCTCTCTCTCTCTCTCTATCTCTCTCTCTTTCTCCTTCTTTAGTTCTCTTAATCGATCACAGCTTGGCTTCCATTGACTCCTCTTCCTAGCCTGTGTCACTGCAGGCTGTGGACTTTGATGGCCTTTACTCCCTTGTTTAGTCTTACCCAAGTCATTGAAATTGAGCTTTTCCTCTGATTCCATTGACTACCGATTTAAAAAAAGATGATGTGATAATGAAAATGTCTTAAAGCAACAATGAAACGTGAGGTTTTTTTTTTTTTTTAAAAAGGGTGTGTCCTGTACGTATTCTGTCCTGGGCTGTTTGTGTATGGCCCTTTTACAAATACCACCTGGGGGGGTATTCCAGGTAGGTGGTTAAGGGGCAAACCTGGGTAAGTTCGGCCGGAGGTGGTGGTAAACCTTGTGATAGAAGATTTTTCAAGAGTTTTCATTCTCTTGACTAAACTAAGCAAGCAGGCTACTCTATTAGGAGGTTTACCACTTCTTTTAGCCTAACCAGGTGTTCCATCACTCAAGCACCTACTTAAAACACTCCCCTGATCTGTAGCCATTTGAGTGATGAGTTTCTACTGCGGGCGTTTCTACTGCTGATGTTTTTAGTGCTTGGTTTCAACCTGAGGCTCTTAAGGCAACAAGTGCGATGAAAGCAACTAAATAAAAAGAGATGATTTCACCCTAGTGCCGGTCCAGTGATTTGTGTGTCTGTGAAAGAGCTTCATGTTCAGTTGACATGCCTGATTTCCCTGCCCCCATAATCCGGTTCAGACTGGTTCTGTTAAACCTACATCCCTCAGGACACCTGTAAGGTCATTCAATGATGAAGCCATTAACAGCTTACCAGTTCTCTTGGACATCACATGAAGTTTATTTTCTATTGTTATACATATTGTATGTCATTTTCTTTTTAATTTAATATGAGGTATTGTTGTTTGTGTTGCCATACTTTCGTTTTTTAATTTTAGTTTTAGTTAATTCATTTTTTTTTTGTTCTGCTTTTGTTCTCCTCCTCTCCAATTCTTTTTCCCATTCTATTTTTCTTTGGCACACTCTCCCGTGTCTTCTCCGTACACCCCCAACCCCCCCTTTGTCCTCTCCCTATTTCCCTCTCCCTCTCTCTCTCTCTCTCTCTCTCTCCACGTCTTGTATCCCCTCTCTCTACAAATGTATTGATGCTACACTTCCCCTAAATCGCATCATCTGCCTGGAAGCCCTCGGGGTTTGGTTGCCAGGAGCAACATGTACAGTCGCCATATCAACAGCCGAGGCATGGGGCTCCTGTTGGAGGACCAGGAAGCCACCCTCAAACTCCCAGGTACTCAACCAACCACCCTCACACAAGCACTGCATACTGAGCACACACCACATTAGCACAGTGAAACAGTGCACTTCAAATGGATGGCAAGAGTATAAATATGAACTCAAATGTTGTTGAGCCTGTCTTGTCTTGCCGTGTACAAAATGTCACCTTGGCCGGTGTAATGATTGAACTTCTCAGGTGTGGGATGTCGAAACTGACCGATGGGAAACACAGTAACATCTTGCTAAGCACCACAAGAACTCGGCGTGCAGTGCTGTACCGACTGCTACTTAACAATCCAAGTTGATAGACTGTATTCTTTTTCTTTCTGAACCCTGATGACAGTAGGCAAAATGGTACTTGCCTTTTATGTACAAATTCACACCATTTTTTCACCCACAGGCTTCAGTGCTCTGATATTCCCAGGCGCCGTTCTGAGCATTTGATGTTCGTATCACTTTGTCTAGATGCATCACTGCTGCACCATCATCAAAACGGCTTCACTTTGTTTGTAGCAGACAAACGCTCCACTGTGTGATCATATTTGGCAATCCACTCTCTGCTGAAGCCCCCCAAAATGTCCCCCCTACATACTGCCAGACCACAAGCCCAGTGAAAATCAAGGCTGGAAGCAATGGGCCGCACAACCGAGCGATTGTGAGAGGAAGAATGGGTATAGGGTTTAACAGGAACACCGACTATTGGTGTGCATTGAGGAGCGCTTAGTCCATCAGTCATGACATGATTGTTTAAGATAAAAAACCCTCATTTGTTTTCGTTCTGACAGGATGTCAGTAGTGTGGCAATGATGCCCACAGAACGACCCTTTAGAACCGAGACTTTAGAAGTCCAAGTTGAATGGAGAACAGCATGATTTTGCACAAGACTTTTATAAGTGTACTGGAAATGTAGCTAAATATAGTTGTGTTTATGCAAAGGATTTGGGATAGGAGACAGCTGAGGATCATTAAGTATTCACTGCTTTTTTACAGGCTACTCATGGTGTTTGAATCTAAAATAGCCTAATGAAACTGTCACAACTGGGCTCAGCTGTCACAACTGTGAGCTCTGGGCTAATGGTGTGTGTGTGTGTGTGTGTGTGTGTGTGTGTGTTTGTGTGTGTGTATGTTTGTGTGCGCTTCCTCAGGTTTGCAGCCAGTGAGAGACAGACAGGGTCAAACAGGGAGACAGACATATATGGGACACATACACTCACTCAGGTACACACACACACACACGCACACACACAGTCACACCTACTTAGAATAGACTTAACCAATGCACAGCAGTAACTCCATATTATTCATGCCACCTCCAGCCGCATCCATCATGGGTAGTGCACTGCACACACACACACACACACACTCACACACACACACTCATTAGCCACTCTCACACACTCATGAGTCATGTTGAGCAAATGCACGAACACTCATCATTAGCCAGGCATGTTTCCCACCCGTGCATGTGACCCCAGGCCTGTGTTGGTGTCAGGAGAACAGAGTGGGCAGCAGGGTAGCTGAACGCAGGACGGGACCTTTGCTCTTGGCAGCGTCTGTGCAGCTGGGCAGCATTTAAACAGCTTGTTTTGCTTCATCTCTCTTCAGCAGAGAGTCTCCGGCTGTTTCTCTTCCTCCGCTCATCTCAAGGAAAGATTCATCCCCCAATCCGTTGGCCGTAGTGCCCTCGGTGGGCGCGGGAGGGAAACTCCAGCCTGAAGCTGTGAGCAGCGGGGGTTTGCAGAACGGCCAGAGCACGTGGGGAGAGACCCAGCTCTCCTCGGAAGTGAGAGAACGAGCGGGAGGTGGAGAAGGAGGAGGAGGAGGAGGAGGGAGGTCCGGGGAGAGAGCAGAGCCGAGGCAGAAGAGCGGGATCCCCGAGCTGGTGCCACAGGAGCGGGTGCCGCAGGGCAGCTGGTCGTGGGTGGTGGGCGGTGAGGGCCGCTGCACGGCGCAGTGGGTGCGGCAGAAGCAGGAGCAGCGCAGCACGCGGCCCTGGTGACTGCTCCGCGGGTGCCACACACGCCATGACGTGAAGGTGCCATAGATGCAGCACTGCCAATCACGGCTCAGTGGGTGCAGAAGCAGAAGCAGGAACGGCTCTTCTTGGACCAGGAAGAGCTAAACCTCTCCAGCTCCGCCAAACCAGAAAGAGTCTAAGCTATGCACAGACTAACACTACGATAGTGTCAACTAGACGATACAATGCCAACTTGTTCTAGAAATGCATGAAGTGACAGGTGCAAACTAACACACTACTCAGGTGTTTTGTAACATATTTTGGCTTGATAAAAGCTGATACAACCACAAGGCTGTGTAGGTGTGATTTCTTAAGTTGTGCTTAAAATGTTTTTGAGCCGAATTTTAATGTAGGGCATTCAGCAAAATCTTTCTTATTCAAGTATTTCATTATTCTAGTCTGAGAGAGTAAAGGTTTTGGCATAAAAATGGCAAAAAAAGCAAACAGTAGTAAAATTACAGAAACGGGTTAAATTGGTAATGTTTTCTTGGCCTTTGCCCATATCTCCTATTAGGGTCCTAGGTATGTTGAGGTCAGAGGTGGGGGAGGGGAGACCTGTTTCTAGAATAGAAGCTCTCTTCCTGATTCTTGCCCTTGTCAGGATCAACGGAAAATAACTGAATCACGGTGATGTCACAGCTGCAAGGAAAGAACGGGATTCACGAATGTCACACAAATGGGACACACAAGTGTGCACACACAGGCCTTTAGCAGTTGTGACATGTCACAGTAGTGTCTACCACATTTAGAACCACAGGGCTTAAATCTGATCCAGGGTCAGATCTTCTCTCTCTCCCACTGGCCTCTTGGCTTTCTACACCCACTTATCTGAATTAATAGTTAAAGCAAAACACTGTGCAAGAACTGGCATTTTCTGGCTCAGGTGTTTAACCTGTTTTTCAGACATGCGTTGCCAAAGCAAACGGCATGATGGAATGCTTATACAAACTAAGAGAACATAGGCCCTTGTTCACCAAATGTTTTTTTTTCGGTTCACAATTTCCACGAAACATTCTTCCATTAAACAATGTTATCCATTACAATGTTTAACATTAAACAATGTTATCCATTAATATTCAGCATTCTTGGGAATGTTAACATTGCGTGTTAGAAAATAATTGATATGTTTAATATGGTATATACTGATATAAAGGCCCAGGTGTATGAACGAGGCCCATAGATTGCTGGTCTTATAGTCCAGAAGAATACTAGTAAGGGGTGATGTGAGATGAGTGTGGAGTTGCATCAACCAGACTCAGGCTGGCATGGAGCTCAGCTCTCATAGATGACTCACACCGGAGGACTGCTGTCTCTTCCATTAGCTACGAGTGCATAAGATTAACCCACCCAAAAGCGCAGAAACACACACACACACACACACATGTATACACACACACTTCCTTTCACCCATCAAACACACACACAGTACACCCACCACGTGTGACACCACACAAACACAGTAGACCACACAAAGTCTTCCATCACAGACAGACAACATAGTGCGTCCCCAGGCCATTGAGCAGGTCTCCCAGCAACCTCTCGTGAGGAGCAGAGAGCACACAGCTCCTTGACCTTTAAGTCATTCATTAGGAAGGTGTTCTGGCTCCGCTACAAGGATCCAATAAAACCGCTCCCTCAGAGACAGGCCATTCATTAAAAACTTAATTAACAAACAGCTAGAGTTTACAGACAGGCAAAAACAAACAATCGTTACAAAAATTATTTATTAATGTCTATCTTTCACATGGTTTGACACACACACAAAAAAAAGATTCGAACTGCGATTAAAAAGACAATGCCATGGCCAGTGTCGAGCTCCTGTGATGTGGTTTGGTCATATCTGCGAGCATGTTGCTGCCAAATTGGACCCCCTTCAACCTGGACTAAACAAAAATGAAGAGAGGATGACGGTGGAGGTGGAGGTGGAGGTAGAGGTGGGGTGAGAACAAGGATGGCGAGAGTTCCAGGAAAAATTTGGATCCTTTTGAGCGGTTGACTGCTGCTCCTCCCACGCGGCTGAGTCTTGCCTGACGTGTTTTTCCGTCCCGTCAGCACGCGCCCGGGCTTCTGCTCGCTAGACCGGAGCGGCAGTGCTGCCATGGCGATTGGGTTTAATGATTAGTGCTCGGGAGCGCAGAGTCCCCTCCAATGGGCCGCTGTGCTTACCTCTCCTGTCTTAAGACCCCGCACACACTCTCTCCTTGGTCAGTCTGTGTGGACGCGCGTGTGTGTGTGTGTGTGTGATTGGGGTTCTACACACCCTCCACTGCTTCCACACACACACACACACACACACACACACACACTCAGAACAGCACTAATCCAGTCATCTCCCAGAGTTCAAACTAATGCCAATGTGTACTATGGCTGGGCAGCCATAATGTTCCCCATCAGTAGTCTCCTACCCACCCCCACCTACTAGGCATTCTCCAGCAGGGAGAGGTAGATAGACATGAAGCAGTGCTTGCAGTCTCACACTCACACACACACACACACACACTTGTATTCAGCTAGTCGGCCTCCTGCAGCAGGCTGGTGTAGATGTGTGACTGTAGGAAGCGTGGGTAGCAGTCCGTGTCCAGCAGGGAGTAGATGCGCTTCTGGGCCATGGACAGCGAGGTGTGGGAGGGGGCCTGCAGCAGCTGGAGGGTCAGCTCCCGGGTCTTGCTGTCCAGATTCACCTGCCACACACACACACACACACACACATACACACACAGCAACAGCAAACAATACAACCAGTAAACCCTCAGGGCTTTTCTAATGGCTTTTGGGTAAGTGTTGGGTGCAGGTCCAGTGGAATTTGAGCAGGTGTTTGTGTTTACTGGCAGAACCCTGATGCCCCTCCTAAATATAAGACCTGAACCCTAAAGACTTAACCTGCACTAATGAGTGACTCACTAATGAGTCTTAAAAGGCCAAACCATGTTTTTGAGTGTTGGGAGTATGGGGCAGTGTGTTGGGTTAAGAGCAGGAGACAGTGTTCAGAGTAGGGTTGAGAGTAGGCGGCTGTTAAAAGTAGGAGATAGTGTTGAGAGTAGAGGACATCCTTAGAGAGTACATATCATCCTTCTCAGAAGTGCAGAGAGTTCAGCACACTGATTACAGGTTGTCGTTTTCTTATTGTGTGTAAATGAAAAACTGGTGTTTTGACTCTGGCTTGTGTTGTTATTAGAAGGTGTTGTGCGTGTGTTGTGCCTACCTCTCGAGGTGCCCCTGGCTGGATGTAGGTGGCACTGATGTCTCGGGCACGGCGCTGCAGGCTGAAGTTGTTGGAGCTGTGGCTGTACTGCTCGCACGCCAGATAGAACTGCAGGTTCTCCTCGCTGAACTCAGAACGCAGGAAGGCCCCGAACACCGACAGCCCCGCTGCAGAGCAGACGGACCCGGAGCATTTAGCATTAGCATTAGCATTTAGCACTGTCTGCTTGCGCTCAGAGGAACAGGCTCAGAGGAGCTGGTAGGGGTGTGGGAACATCTGCGCTTTTCCCACCCTCTGGATAGCCTCCAACACAAATACACACAAACACACACACACACACACACACTCATACACCCATACACCCACGCAAGCAGTGACTTCACAAGCCTGGCAGAGAAAATGGGTCTCCAGGAATATGCGACTGTTAAACAATTCACTAGAGTATCTGACTAAATTAAAACAGACAGTACACGACTCTACTGCATTGTATGAATACAATCACTCTAATCTCCTCTGCACTAGCTGAAGTGAAGAACAGGGATTAAATCAAATACGCCCCCACACACACACACACACACACACACTCTCTCTATGACAACCATCTTGAAATGATTTAGAAGTAGAATGTTTTTGTCTTTCCTTCAGGTGACTAATCTCTTTTCCTTCACATCCACTCGCTCAAATAAAAGCTGTAGTGGTGATGACTAGGAGGCAGGAAAGGAGTCCAGTGAAACCAGATGAGGTCTCTCTACACACACAGTAACAGCATGCATTGACCTTAACCCAGTTGCTCATCTCCCAGCCATTAGCGCCACGCCACAATCGTTCTTCTTCCCCCTCTCCAGCCACTTCATCCCTCCTTCACTTGCCCTCTCCATCCGAAAGCACCGTGAGCGACTACTTACTGCGGCTGGCCAGCAGGTTGCTGAGCGACTGAGCCCAGGACTCCAGTTCCTCGCGGCTCATTCGGGCTCTGGAGTGGCCCACCTGACTCCACTGCTTCAGGAAGGGCAAACGCGAACGCCTCTCCTTGGTACTGAGAGAGACACAGAAAAAGACAGGGGGGGTTAAAGAACAACACAAGAATTACCCACGTCTTATTTTAGTATTGCATGCATTTCAGTACTACACAACCTATTTGATCAATGAGAATTGTAAATAGCGAGGTCTTTAAAGGTCATCCCAGGTCTACAGGGAGAGACCGATGAGGAAGGGTGAAAGAAAAAGAACAGGTTCTACATGACACTAGTGAACGTGCTGGATTATGATAAGACTGAGTACTATAGATAGGTAGAGAATGTGCTTTTCCTTCAGGGATGAGTACGTGTGAAAGCAAAGAAAGAAATGGGTCATGAAACAGTCACAGCTTAGAAGGGGGAAAAAGAAGAACTACTGTATCTCTACAGGAAAGGCCAGTGGTGCAACGCCTGAAAATTCACTCTTTGTCATTCAGATAGAAAAGAACTTCCACCGTGAGCTAATTTAACAATGTGACTCGATTTCTTCATATGATTCCATTCACCTAGTAAATCCCGTAAGAGAACTGGGATCCCACCACTACAAATGGTGCCCCTCCGCCCTGTGCCCACCACATAATGCGCAATGCGGTGTGGCATGTACAGTACTCACGTAGTGGCACTGTTCTTCTGCTCAGTGGCTGCCAGGTTGGAGTGAGACGAGTGAGGGCTCTGGGACTGGAGAGAAGCACATGGGAAACACAGATGCCATCAGACAAAACACAACCAGTGAAGCCTCTAAGACGTATGTGGCAAGAATCAGCTAATCATGAGGAACCTTTATGCTGGTTAAGTCCGAGATTTCAAGGCTTAAGGGTTTAGTAGAGACATTGGGATCCAGTTGCTATGTACCACAAAAAAAAACATTTATAAACTATGTTTAATCAGACAGAATCATCGCTAAAGATGTGACACTGGAAAACCTGTTATCTCCATCATCTCTAATGCATTTGTATAATTACAAGCTAATGACCACAATACTTCTTGCTATTTTAGTGTTAAGTTGCATTAGGTCTTGTGCAATATATTGTGACAATTTCTGTGACAGACTGGTTTGGTGTTGACATGATGACTGGGAAGTCTGACATAACAGTTTGATGCCATTCACTTCTCATATGGACTGAAAGGAGGTTGTTTTGAAATAAGGATATTAAGGTCAATAGTCTACATTTGCACCAACAAAAACACAAATATCCTAATCATCAACACCTACACCAAATCAATGTGCCTGCATACTCCCACAGTGATGGGAATCTTATTCATATATGACTATTCTGGAAGCAAACAAACAAATTCTCCACTGAATGTCTTAATTGCATGTGGATATTTTCGGTGTAAACTTGGCCGAGAAGAGCACAACCTTATAAATGGTGAAAGTAGTTACCGAAAAGAGGCCCTTGATGTGGAGTTTGGCGGCTGAGAGGCGGGCCCTGGCGTGGTGAGAGTGGAGGGTCATGGTGGAAAGCGGGTGGCATCTGGAACTAGATGGTGACGGCGGGGCGTCAGGGCCTACACTGTTTCTACAGCCCGTAGGGTCCGGTGCCAGCTGGCTGTCACTGTAGGCGCGGTAATTCTCGTTTAGCGAAGGTGATTGTAGACCTCCGGCAGCTTTGTCCAGGTCGGTGATGTTCTCCACACTAACGCTGTGCTCCTTCGCCAACTCTCGGCCGCGCCCCCGCGAACTCATGTTTGTGGCAGGCGTTGTGAATGGGCAATCGGGTTCCTCCAGGTGCGGGATGTAGGTGTCCACTACATTGCAGCCCTCTTGTCCCTGTCCGTCCCTCTTGATCCCCAAACGTCGCCACGGCAACACATCCAGGTCCAGGAGAGAACCCTCGGAACTAAAGCGCCGCATGTCTGAGACCGAGGAAAAGGATAGAGGAGGAAGCGCAACAATACAAACAGAGGGCCACGGGAATGCCAAAAGAGATGCAGAGAAAGATGAAAGAATGACAGAGCTGATAGAAAGTGAGAACAGAACAGATGACAGAAAAATAGCTGTTAACTATTGAAGGCGCTACTTCATGTGGTAGGATATAATTGGCCTGCTTTGCAGCCTATCTACCTATGCTGAAACCGCTTTAACCCGCTTTGGGGTCGGCGTGGTGTTGAAGAGTTACATCTGTTTAATTTATGTACGAAAAGCCCCCCAGTCTATAGCCTATAGACAAACTCTACTGTTATCACAGGCTCACCGCTTTTAACGTTACTCTACGCTGTCAGCAAAAAATAGATGAGCTTAATGAACATTCCACTAAACACAGATAAGAGATAAAGTAGACAACATCTGGCAGATTCGAGGAACAATCTGACATGTAGGTCAGCTAATAACAACCTAACAACCTAATGACGGTCAAATACCAGAGTTTGGTGTCCTTCAAGAGAAAATATGTCCTCTTTGACACATAAACATTATTACTGAAAGTAAAACGAAGATAACGGCGAAGTAGAGGACATGGAGGATACGTGGAGGAAACCTGTCTTCTGCACATAGATCCATACCTCAGAGCGACTTCACCTGTTCCGTCATGATTTCTTCTCCTTCGTGGTTTTCAATGCCCACTGCCCAAATGAATCCAGAGGCACAGGTTGTTATTAAGGCAGAGCGTGTCTGTAGACTACGTTACGACACACTCTCGTAACGACACTTGAGAGACTGGTGGTCTTGTAGTCGTTTTCTTCTTGAACACGCGCGTGAATGGCTAAAAATATGCTCAGACATTCGAAACGGCAAAAGTTATGGGAGTCAGCAAGAGTTTTCTCTCGTCAAACATTTTACACTTGAATGGAGAAAAGAAACGCCTCTCGCCTCCTCGCCACACCCAGAGCGCCGTCTCAGCTTGCCCAACTCTTTCTATAGTGGGCGGACATCGCTCGCGTAATTGTAGGTGCGTCCTGGAAAAATCACAGCAGCGTAATTACCAACTTCATAATCTTCTGAATCATTCTCGTCCTTTCGTTGGTCCACAAGCGTAGCTTAGTACGACGTAGTACGTCTAAGTAGCCTAGTTATAGTGTGTAGGCTTATAAATGTGTGATACTTACGAACTGACTCACCTTAAGAAATGCAGGTAACGTTACTGAGCAAATTAATCGAACTTGTCTTTTTGACGCAGCCATTTGCGCCGAAAGCATAGTAATCATTAACACATAGGCCTATGTGCAATGACAAAATATAAAGACATGTGCTAGCTTTATACTTGCTTATTACTGTGTTTGAAAGTCCAAACATGAGTGGTTCTGAGGCCATTCAAATTACTGCAATTGTAAAGGAAACTATATAGGCCTATATAATATAGGCCTTCCTTTATTTTTGTCTAAGATTAATTTGTCCAGTGGAGTAGACTATAATGTTCCTTGTGCCTAAATTATGCCCCAGAAGACCATAATAAACACAGTAGCAGTGGAGTACGTGTTTGTAAAGGGACATCAATTTGGCATGTTGAGAGAGGATTCTATTTTTTTAATAGCATGTAGTCAGATACAACACTTGGAATTTTAGACGAAATAAAACTATATTTGCATACCTCTCACACAATAGTCTACATAATGGTGAGATGGTGTATACTATGTCAATAATATAGGCTAGTCTTAATTTATAGTTGACAAAAAATCTCGGCTATTTAATATTCCATCCATGAAAGGGTTATAGAACTTAGAGATACTCTTTTTCTGAAGTTGTGGGGACAAAGATTTCATAAAAGTGGTAGATACATGGCCCGTTTTTGTCTTTTATGTTTCTTTTATTATTGTTATTATTATTGTTGTTGTTGTTGTTGTTGTTGTTGTTGTTGTTGTTGCTGTTGTTATTATTATTATTATTTTATTTTTTATTTTTTTTACTATTATTATTATTATTATTAGTAGTAGTAGTACTAGTAAGTAGTAGTAGTAGTAGTAGTAGTAGTAGCAGCAGCAGCAGCAGCAGTAGTAGTAGTATCGAATTCAAATATTATCCTCTCTTTAGCGCTACTAATTTTTAGTCAGGCAATTACACTAGACATTCTTTGATGAATACCTATCTACGTCACAGGGTCTTTTTACTGATACTGTCGCATCATCCGGAGGAGCTAAACTGAATGCTAACTCTTTCACCGGAATATGAACAGTTCACATTTGAGGAAAATACATATATTCGACATTATTAGTGTCTAAAAGTAGCTGAATATAAGATCTGACATTGCTGTTGTTACTTCTGGATATCAGACAAGCTAAACATAGAGCTTGGATCAACGACGCAAGCACAATCAGGGATTAGCTGGGTTGCTAGGTTGCTAGCTACGCATCATAGTGACAAGAGGGTAAGTTTATGTGACTTAGCTTATCTTAAAGTAGTATTTATCTCGATAGCAATGCTGTTGTAATTTTAAAAGAAAGTGTGGGTAGGCCGATGGACTGTCAGATGACTGGTTACTGGATACTGACAGGTTTTTCTTTGTAAAGTGCGGAATTTGTTTTGTATCATGTTGGTGTTGTGAAGACGTGAACCATAACAACTCGATAATAATGCACCATAAAGTCAGACAGAACCACCTGGCGCATCATCAGAAAGAATAGACGCTTCTGTATTATTTGGAAAGATTTTTGTGTACTGCTTGGTTAATATAGGTGCACTGTAGATGTAAATATCAGTGCAACGTTGCAACGTTAGGCCTAATGTTACCTGCCTTTCTTCATCGCAATCACCCTATCCGGACGAAATGGTTTGCGTGTAATGAAAACATTAGACTTACATTCACCTAACTGACAAGGTTTGGTTTGCACATCATAAATATTTGGTGTAATATGTAATTCAGAGACCATTCCACTTTTATAGGCATAACGCATTAATAAACTGTATAAGTCTACATACAAAAAATCTCAGAAATCAGAATGGATCTTCTGATCTCCAAACCCCCTATACATTAAACGTATAGTTAGTTCGGTTTTTAACACTTTGAGCCCCTTTCACAGGTTGTCTAAAATGCAATGAAGGGGTTGACACCGAAATTCTGACGATTGCTCCTGATAGCTCTTGCTCCTATTTGGGAAATGTAGAATCGCCTCTGCCTGCTTCAAAATGGCTAGCATTGGCCATTTGTTATTTCTATCCTTAAAACACAAGTTTAAAAAAAAATGCTACTCACCGAGTGTTTAGTGGTGCCCCCTGATGTTCCAAAACACGTGTCGTACAAAAGCTTCTTTCATATTTTATATACTATAACTTTGTAAATTCCAGAACTACTTTTTAAGATACAGATACATCACAACCACACATAAACTTCCACTTCAGTTGTAGCTTCAGGGCTGTGTGATATCAACAGGGCGGAGTGATATCAAGGAGCATTCTAATAAGAGTATTCTAATAGAAACCTATGGGACCTAAGGGCAAATAAAACATGACAAACTGTATCATCAACAGTTAACATCAGTGAACACCAATAACCACTGGGTGAGTCAAAACAAATGTTTTTGGTTGTTTTAAGGACTGACTGACTGTGCCCATTCCTAGCCATTTTGAAGCATGCAGAGGCGATTCTATGTTTCCCAAATAGCCAAGACAGGAGCAATCATCAAGATTTTGGTCTCAACCACTTTATTGCGTTTTGGACAACCTGTGAAAGGGGCTCAAAGTGTTAAAGAAACGAACCACACCTTTAATGTATAAGGGGTTTTGAGATGAAAAGATCCACTAAATAGATTTCTGAGATTTTTGGTGTATAGACTTCTACAGCAGTAGAATTGTCTCTGATCTTACATCTTACATATAACAAAGATTTATTGTATAAAGAAAACCTTTACAGTTCCGTAAATGGAAGTCTATGGGGAGTGTAATGTTTTGATTACATGCAGACCATAGAAGTTTTGTCTGGATAGGGTGATCGTGGTCCTTTCTTCACATTTTTTTTTCAGTGTCAGCATTGAAATGTGTAAAATTGGGTGAATTAGGTGCTGACCATATTTCAGATTCCATTCACTAATTATCAACCACTTAGATGTGTTTTCTGAAGTTGGAAAAGTAGAATTTTGGTCCTTTTTTTTGCCAGATTGTGACTTTTCCTTCTGTGTTAGAGATATGGAAGAACCGGCGACTATAGAAGTCACTGTGAAGACTCTGGACTCCCAGAGCAGGAGTTACAAAGTTAGAGGGGAGGTGAGGTCTTTTCCCAGTGCATTCCTATCAGGAGTAAAGTGTAAAGCAGTTCTTGTAATAGTGTTGTGTGCATGGCTGGACATATTGAGGTTGAAAATTGGCTGAAAATGACCTGTGATGTAAACGTTTCCCCCACCTTGGTGCTCTCCCCAGCTGACTGTGAGGGAGTTTAAGGAGCATATTGCAGCCTCAGTGGAAATCCCTGTGGACAAACAGCGACTCATCTACCAGGGCAGAGTGCTGCAGGATGATAGGACATTGACTGAGTACAGTAAGTCAGACAGACACACACACACACACACACACACACACACAGCATGCTTGGTGTTTAGTTACAAAGAGTCCCTTTCATTCATTTGTGTGCACATTAAGGGATTTGAGTGTAAGTTTGATTCATATTCATGATTGTGTGTCAGTACCAAAACCATTATAATTTTGACTGTAAGTCTGTACTGCATGCTGCACGTCAAGAACCAGAATATCACAATGATAAGGGTTTTACTAATATTTACATTGTATTTGCTTTTTTCTTCTTCTGTTCCCTGTCCTTCTTCATTCGTCCTAGATGTGGGTGGCAAAGTCATTCATTTGGTGGAGCGAGCCCCACCCCAGACCACCCAGTCAGGTGGGGGCGGTGGGGGTGTGGCAGGCTCATCTGGGGCTGCTGAGGGCGGCCCCACCTCGTCTCACACGGCCTCCTCCACCTCCGCCCCTCCGGGCGCCCCACACGACCGCAACGGCAATAGCTACGTCATGTTGGGCACTTTCAATCTGCCCGTCAACATCATGGACCCCCAGCAGATCCAGGTGGGTGTGTGCCTATATGTTTGTATGGACCTGTGTTTATTTAGTATGGTGCACTTATGTGTGTGTCTGTGCTGCACAGGATGGTGCCTGGTTTGGTTTGTTTTTGTGCTCTTAATGTGTTTGTGTGTGTGTGTGTGTGTGTGTGTGTGTGTGTGTGTTTTCCCCCAGATGTCTGTGCAGCAGATGATGTCCGGAGTTGGAGAGGCTGGCCGCACTGCCCGTGTCACCACTAGCACCGGGGTCAGTCCTGTTACCATAGAAACAGCCCTCTGCAAGAGGCTGCTGCTTACACTGTCAGACCATCTGTGGATCTGTTTGTTTCATTGCATCTCTCTCCTTTCTATCAGAGTAATGGTTCAGTAGACCTGCACATAAACCTGGACCAATCAGTGCAGAGCGAACCCAGGCTCCGCCTGCAGCTGGCTGAGAACCTGCTGAGAGACATCCAGGCAGTGATTCACAGACTAGAGGTAATGCCCAGCCAATTATATTCCTTCAAGCAGGGTCACTCAATGTCAGAGTCATAGAAGACAGACACACTTATTTTTTCCATAGGATTTCAGGCATTCTCTAGTATCCGTGACGACACATGACATCCACACCTACAGTCGTCATGGTGCCTGTGTGTGTAGCCTGTGTGGTTGGGGTTTGTTTGTGTTTGTGTGTCTCCAGCTGTAGCTCTCTCTCTGTTGTTATCTTTCAGGGTCAGCAGCCGGAGGCAGCTGCTAATCAGACTCCTGCAGCTGATGCCTCAGCCGGGCAGCCCTCCGCCCCGCCTCCCCCTCCTCCTCAGCCAATGGACACGTCTCCTGCGGCCCCTCCACCCACAGCAGACTCCACCTCCACCACCCCCTCTTCGTCTTCTTCCTCCACCTCCACCTCCACCTCCACCACCACCACAACTCAGACCGAGAGCTCCACTCCATCTGCACCCAAGTAAGCCACACCCACACCCACCCTCATGTCTGCCATTCTGTCACCATAAAGATGCCATTCCTGAAAGTCACTTCACCGCTGGCACATTGCATTCATAACTCTTCATACTGCACACCCCTGCTGGGGGCGCTGAGGGTGTTTGTCAAAGGGCTTCCCTCACCATCTCACTCAGTGTCGTGTCATGTCATTAGTCAACGTCATGGAATGAGCTTATATCTTCTCCGCTTGGTGTTAATCAAAAGAATGTTGATTTCTGTGGCCTTGTGCAACTCCGTCTACAGGCCGAAATGAACGGTTTGAACGAGGCAGTGCCTTTTAGATTTGAAACGGTGTGTTGTGTGACATTTGCAAAAGCGTTATTGAGTCAAGTGCAACTTGCATTGGCTTAAGCCGTCAGCTTAAGTCTGTAGCCAAAGTCAAACAAGGCCAATGCCATGCTGTTTCTGACTTGATGACCTGAACTCCTCTCTCTCTCTCTCTCACTCTCTCTCTCTCTCTGCATTTCCATCCTCCCTCTGTCCCTGCAGTCATCCTAGCCCTGCTGAGCTGGTGGAGGTGCTGTCAGAAGTCAGGCGGCTTGAGGAGCGCCTTCGCCCATTCATGGAGCGGACCCACTCCATCCTGGGGGCGGCCACCTCTGCCGACTACAACAACAACGTAAGAGCCGCTCCCCATCCGACTAGGCAGTGGATCTCTCCATGGACACACTTCCTGCACCCTGTCATAATGACAGCGATCTAGATACTCTATGGAAGTTCTATCTAGGTTATGTGTTTTAGAACCTCTTACTAGCCAGATTGTTCTGTTCCTACAGACACAGGAGCGAGAAGAGGACCAACGCACACTTAACCTTGTGGGGGAGTCCCTGCGTCTGCTTGGCAACACCCTGGTCAACCTGAGCGACCTGCGATGCAATCTGTCCGCTCAGCCGCCGCGTCATCTCCACGTGGTGCGACCCATTTCCCACTACACCTCCCCCGTCCTGCTGCCGGGTGGAGTGCCCCACATCCCCGTACCGGTTAGTCACATTGCCCCCTCCTCCTTTTTTATATTGACTGAATACTTTTCAGCTGTTTTAAATACTTGGTGTTCTTGTATAAATATGTGCACGTGAGGGCACTGAATAAGACACATTTACTGAGCTATCTGAGGCACTGGACTGATTAAATCAGCAAACAACCAATTTTACTTTTGGGGAATTTCCAGATTTCCAGATTGGGGGGGATAAAACATCAGAATTATTTGAGCGCACTTGTGGTAAAGAAGCCATTTATGGGTGTTCCTGAATGCATGTATACGATTTCAGGTTTCACCATTGACAGTGTTCAGGACAAATAAAAAAGAAACGAAAGAGTGTTTTAATCACATTTATATTATTAGGATAAAACTGAATTTGATATGATGTGAAAGTATGTTGAGGAAAAGATTTATAAAAAATAGATGAATTATATATTGCAGCTGCATAATGTGGACAACCAAAAAAAATCTGTGGTAGAATAACATAATGCCTCTATTTTGCTATTGCAGATGAATCTTGGGACCACTGTTACAATGTCATCCAATGGGAGACATGCCACTGAGGGACAGACGCAATCCGCTCAGCCTACTGGCCCGTCAGATCAGCAGAACCAGGGTCAGGCGCCACCCCCACAGCCCAATGCCACCAATCAACAAGGCCAGCCTCCGACTGGACCACGGGTCATCAGGATTACACACCAGACCATGGAGCCAGTGGTCATGATGCAGATGAACCTGGATGGTGTGTTCACCTACACACACACACACACACACACACAGCCACATAGTCGAAAAAACAGTTTTGGTTAGTTCACCTGTAAAATAGTAACTTTACCTGCCCCTAGTTTTGCCTTTTGGAATTGAAAAGCTGCTAAGTCTTTTGTTTACAACAGCACAAAATTTACAAACATAATGTCATTCTATGTTATTTCTCTACGCAGCTCCCCCTACTGCTTGTAGGTACATTGTGCAACAACAATGCAAAAAAGAAAACCAGGGTTGCTGAGCGCTTCTTTAAATGTCTACTAAAGAGTTATACAGAGGTCTACCATGTTAATATATATGGGGAACCAGTAGCATAGTGATAACATTCCACACAAGAGAAGGGCCTGTGAACATGAATTGAATCAGATATAAAGTCATTTCCTGAACTCACTGGCCGTCTCCCTCCCACTCATTTCCTGTCCACTCCTTACTAAAGAGAACACATTGTTGCCTATCAGATTCACCACAGGATGTCACCTGAATGCTTTGACATAATGGATTGTTGTCCTTCATGTTGCTAATGATCCACTTGTTGTGTTGTGGTTGATCAGATTCAGGCGCTGGGCCTCAGGCAGGGGGACAAGCGAACACCACCACTGCTGGACACGCAGGTGAGCCAGACACGCTAGACGGAACACACAAGCCCAGGATCATTTCATGTAGTTGAAGCAGTTGCAGTCAGGACACAGTCCCGTTGGAATGGCTGTCGTTTGTCTGCACTTCATGCAAGCTTAATGATGATGATTCACTAAAGGCTGGATTTCCAATTTCACTGTTAGCAGTCATGATATTTTTTAAATGATTATTATTATATAGGGAGTGGGGAGTAGGCATGTGTTATGTGTGAATAGACGTGTGTGTGTGTGTGTGTGTTTACTACAGCTGTAGGTTGTAGGTTTAGATGTTGTTATGTGTGTGTGTGTATGTGTGTGTGTGTGTGTGTGTGCTGGTCTCTCTCTAAAGGTGCCACCCCTCCCCTCCACATCCCAGGCCTCCCCCCTGAGTTCATGCAGGCCATCGTGCACCAGATCTCCCAGCAGGCCGCAGCCATGGCCGCCGCAGCCTCGGCGGGTCACCAGGGTCATCAGCCGCACATGGCCCCGGGTGGGGAGAACCCCGTGCCCCCGCCCCACGTCCACCCCCACCCCCACGCCCGGGTGGTCATCACACGGCCCTCCTTCGCCCCGCACATCCCACAGCCCACCACTAGGACCGCCACCATCAACCTGAGGGCCAGTGTGCCTACAGGCACCCCGGGGCAGCAACCTGGACAGGTGAACACACACACACACACACACACACATATACAGGTTATCAGATTTAAAGAAATTAGAGAAATACAGAGCCCCCAGCATTTTAGTTGTTTTGGTTGTATCAAATAAGATTTAATGTAATTCTTAAGATGTCACATAATTCTTTCAATAAGATTTCAGTTTTCCATGTCTTAATAATGTTTATATATAAGTTATGGGGAGGAAAGCCTGAAAGGTTAGCTTTAAAATAACAGGTTGGAAACCCTTAATTTACAGAGGTCAGACTATCAGATGATCAGAGGTACACGGAAGTGCATAGACGGGTAAAGAAGCTTGCGTATTTATGTGTGTGTGTTTTCCTGTTTGATGGTGTGATTAATGATGTGTGTCTGTAGGGTGTTCCTGGAGCTCCATCTCCTCTCAGCCAGATGGTGTCAGGACTGGTGGGGCAGCTGCTCATGCCGGTCCAAACAGGTGTGTGTGTGTGTGCGTGTGTGTGTGTGTGTGTGTGGCATGTGGAATTACTATATATTTGCATCATATAACCACTAACACCTTGGCCTTTTTTTATCTTTAGGTGACCAAACATCCACCTCCTCCTCCTCCTCCTCTCATTCTCACTCTCACTCTCATTCCTTCTCCTTCTCCTCCTCCTCCTCCTCTTCCTCCTCCACCTCCTCCTCCTCTTTCCCCTCCTCCACTGGAGCCGCTCCTCCCCCCACTCCCTCCACCCAGAGCACTGGCACCACAGAGGGCAGCCCCCAGCCTCAGGAGGGGGCCGGACAACCCCCAGAAGGCGGGACTATGGAGGGCAATCTGGCCCAGCTATTGGGCTCTCTGCTAGGAGGTGTGGCTACAGCAGGGGGAGCGGGGCCAGGTGGATCCCCCTCCATTACTGTTACTGTGCCTGGAGTCCCAGCTTTCCTGCAGGGCATGTCGGAATTCATGCAGGTCAGTGTGTACACACACACACACATACACACACTCCTACTTTAACATGCAATAGTATGTTGCACACTGAACAATACATACCATGCCACAAAACCACCATTTTTATTTTCACCTCTTCTCCTATTCTGTGTCTTCATCTTCTCTTCCATCTCTTTGCCTTCCTCACTTGCTCCTTCAGGCCAATCAGCCGGTGTTCCCTCCTCCTCCAGGGCAACAGGCCCCTCCCCCTGCTTCAGCTCCACCCCCTCCCACTGCCCCTCCCTCCTCCCAGCCCTCTGCCCCACCCCCACCTCCTGGCTCTGCAGCGCCTCCTGGTGGTGAGACCCTGAGCCCAGAGCTGTTCACAGGCATTGTCCAGGGTGTGCTCTCCACCCTGCTAGGCTCGCTGGGGGCAGGAGGGGGCAGCAGTGAGAGCATCGCTCAGTTCATCCAGCGCCTCTCCCAGACCAGCAACCTATTCACACCCGGCTCTGGAGACGCCGTGGGTAAGTTACTCACACACACATACAGACTCAACATGAATACATATTGCAAACACACACTGCTTTCCGTGAAACTTCTCAATGATCTCTGCTACGGGTTGGAATTAATAGGATCTTATCATTAGTAATACCATTTTCAATGCATATCAGTTCTCTTATAATTTCCATAAAGCAAGAATGCAGGTTTTTAACACATGAGCCTAAAGGTAACATAGTCTAATTTACTGCCTTGCCATAAGAGCTCACACAATGCTGTTTGGTTCTGGCTGATTACTTGATCATAGGTTGAAGGTCATAACCCAGTGACGGACTGTGTGCCTGTTTTGTGTGTGTGTGTGTGTGTGTGTTCAGGGTTCTTTGGGGACCTGCTGTCTCTGGTGTGCCAGAGCTTCTCCATGGTGGACATGGTGCTCCTGTTGCACGGCAACCCACAGCCCCTCAGCCGCATCCAGCCACAGCTCAGCGCCTTCTTCCGGGAGCACTACCTGCAGGGTCGCGAGGCCACCGACGCCAACATCAACGTGAGCCACACTCCTCTCCCTCCTCAGCTTTCCTTCTTTTACCTCCGTTCCTTTGCACTCTTTCCTCTTCGTACAGAATCCCATTCAGACTGCATGCGAATAGTTCATGTAAGTCAGTCATCACAGGCAAAAGTTATTTACCCCTGGACTTATCGAGTCCTGTCACTCTTACTACATCCCTTCACATCGCTTCGTCTGGTTTTAATTCTAGTCTTCTTCTGCTTTTGTGTTTTGTTTTTTTCTCCTTATTCGAATTCCTCCTGTCTGTTCTTGTCCCTGTGGATCATCTGTTGTTCACTCCTCCTTGAGTACTTGTGGGAGCCTCACTGTGTGCAAATGTTTGCTCCCCTACAGGCTTCAGCCGAGGAGCTTATCAACGGCCTGGAGGAGTACATCGCAGAGAGCTTTGTAAGACACACACATGCACACACATACACACCCATTAATATCACTGGCCTATACGTTTTAGGCTCTATTTATACCGTAAAATATCAGCAAAAAAGCTTTAACTTTAAAAAACGTTTACAATACATCCTGAAAAACATTTGATGTGCTCTCTTAATATGGCACAATAGTAGCCAGGGCACAGTAATATATAAAGAGGCTTTAAAATAGCACCACCTGTTGAATAATATGTAATTAGTGAGTTTTTTTTCAACCCATTTTATTTGTTTTTGGTGGTGTGTGTGTGTGTGTGTGTGTGTGTGTGTGCTGCAGGCTACGGTGACCGTGCGTGAGGGAGTAGACATTGTCCAAACCAACTTGTCCTTCCTACGCCAGCAGTTTACACGCATGGCTACACACATCCTACGCTGCACAGGTACATACACACTGCAGTGCACTGCATGCTTGTAGGGTTCAAATAAACTAGGGGTTGAGGTGTGCTTGTGTTTGATGGCTAGAGTATGCTTAAATCCTTGGTTGAACATATAAAGCTCTTTTGTCACAACACAACATGTAAAATGTCCATCTTGTGTCTATCTTGTAATATTGACTAGGGTGGATCAATCTATCTGGATATTTGTGTGATTGTGTTTGATGAGGAGGACTTGGCTCTTGTTGCAGATCACACCTTTGGCCCGCGGCTCTTGTACATGTGCACCCAAGGCCTGTTTGAGTGCCTGGCTCTAAACCTGTACTGCCTGAGAGGAGAGCAGAGGGCTCTCACCGCTGTCATTAACCACCGCATCGTTAGTACACACAAGCATGCACACTAAATTGGCATGCACATTTTCTTCTGCCTATCACAAAGCTTCATCAGTCCTGCCCAGTAATAATTGTGTGTGTGTGTGTGTGTGTGTGTAGAGAAGGATGTCGGCGGAGGTGAACCCCAGTCTGGTGAACTGGCTGACCAGTATGATGTCCATGAGGCTGCATGTGATCCTGGAGCACAACCCTGTGCAGGAGGCAGACATCATCCACTACGTCATCCACAGCCAGGTACTCAACACACACGCCCACCATCGTGTCTCCTGCTGGCTTGTCGGGCATGGAGGGACTTACTATCGCTACTGTGTTTGTTCCAGAGTGAAGCTGCCCAGAGGGTGGAGTCAGATGCCCAGGCAGAGCCGCAGGCTGACAGTCAGAATGTAGAGGTGTGTGTGTGTGCGTGTGTGTGTGTGGTGTGTGTGTGTGTGTCTGGGCCTTTGGCTTGGTTTATGTAAACAATGTGGATGGTATGTAAATCGCTGTGTGTGTGCGTGTGTGGTTGTGCAGATGGAGGAGACCCTGTCTCCAGCTCCTGCCACCACTGCAGAGGAGGCCATGTTGACGTCTGCCGACGCCGCCGAGGGCACCGGGTCACGGCGGGCCTCGTCAGGGGAGACCAGAGGAACCGTTCCCATGGCAACAGCTGCGGCAGCGGCAGCCGTGGCAGCAGGGCGCGAGGAGCCAGGGGCTGAGCTGGAGCCCTGGGCAGCAGCAGTCCCACCGGTGAGGCCCACATTCTGGACACTGATCCAAAATCAGTGCCTTCAATAAGTTTAGACCAGGACCCCATATGGATTCATTCATAACCATGCTGTACAGTGTGTGTGTGTGTGTGTGTGTGTGTGTGTACATGCATGAGTGATAAAGTAGCCTGTATGTTTGCAGGAATGGGTGCCCATCATCCGACATGATATTTTGTCCCAGAGGAAGATGAAGGCACAGCCGCCTTTGTCAGACGCTTATCTTCATGGCATGCCAGCCAAGAGAAGGAAGGTGTGTATTGTTAGTCGCCTACTGTCAGACATAGATATCCACGCAGATGCACTCACACAGACAGTTGACATCAGCACCAGCAAACTGATCACCAGAGACAATTTAAATATTTCAGTTAAGCTGTGCTCATTGGTTTGGTTCATCTTAATTGATGTAGATAATATGTGTTGCCATAATGACACTAGGGGAATTATACTGCTTTCAATGGATATTAATATTATAATTCCCATTGAGATTGATATTGAGATTGATTTCTCATGTGGTTGCTCCTCAGACGGCTCAGGGGGACGGCCCCCACCTCACTCTGTCAGAGGCAGTGAGCCGGGCCGCCAGAGCGGCTGGTGTGCGACCTGTCACCACTCCAGAGAGCCTGCAGGGGGAGCTAGAGGCTCCAGAGCTGCAGCAAGCCTACACTGAACAGGTACTTCACTCCAACTATCACAGGCAGCAAGCTGAGCAGACAAGTTATGGCTTGTGCTCTAAGGGCCGTTTCATAGTCAACGCAAGGCACGCAAATTCAAACACGAGGTTACGGAAGGCGGCATGATGCGTACTTGCGTCCCAAATTGTGTTACAGGAATTTTCCTGATGCGACGCAAGGATGTGTGTAACTTCGTGCATTTCTTAATAATTCGTCGCCTAAGATTTAAAAGAAATTCTTCCTCTGTTGCTATTTGCCTCACCTTCGACTTTGCCAGCAACGTATTTCATTTGAGCTCATTGGGTGTGGCAAACAATGCTTCTCAAATTCCACAGTGAAAATATGTGTGTGACCAATGTATTTTCCTTGCAATATTTGCATACCCTGCGTTGGCTGTAAACCAATGCCAGAATAAAGGCAAATGCTTTGTTTTCTCTTTTTATTCAGAAGATAATGGGTGCATACATTCTATATGTATGGGTGCATACATACTATATATTTGTGTGGTGGTAGCATATGGTAAAAAGACCTGGCTAGCAGGCTCTCTGGGATGCTCTCTAGGATAATTACCCAGATGCACTGGCCATTCCTGTGAACGTCTGCTTTTATTAGGAAAAGACTAAATTGATATTAGACATGTATTTGTATAGTGTAGTTACAGTAGTTTACCATCCAAGATAGGGGCTAACTAATAAACTCTCTGTTTCTTGCCAGTTCAGGGTTCATCTTGTTGTTAGATCATAGTTATAACCTCATTACAAGTATTTCCCATTGTGAAAGCATTGTGAAAGCTACTTGTTGTGAGTGTTTACCTCATTACAAGTGTTTACCACTGTTAAAGGCCCACTATGCAACATTTTTCATTTAATTAATCCATTTCATACTGTTTAGGATGCTAAAATGAGTCATTACACGGCGAACGAACGGTGTGGAATGCGCCACTGTGGCCTATAGCACTTGCAATGTTCAGCAGCGCGGACCGGAGTGCAATACAATGCAATACAGCAGTCTTTAGAGGGAGCTCGTGAGAGAAAAAAAAACAGAGCGTTGCTTAGCCCTGCATTAAAGCTACAACAATCAACGACAATCCTGACACTTACCCAGTGCACATAGAAAATTACTCCCTCATACATATTGGAAATTAATAGTTTACAAATGAAGTAATAGTGTAATAGTTTACAAAATGCTTTGGATAAAAGCTTTTGCATACATGTAAATATATTGTAAATTGTTTATTGGAAAATATTGGCACTCATTACCAGTGGCGACTCCTGGTTGTTTTGGCTGGGGAAGCCCATTGCCATAAGTTTCACGACAGTGGGTGTAACCTGTAGCCACATAGGCTGATTATGGGTTCTAGTTTAAAATTAGCCTAGATTTCTGTTTTGTAAAATCCTGAAGACGTTTACTGTAGCCTATAATAAATGAAGTGTGCTTCAAAAACAACAGGCTAATATAGGCGAATAAAAAAAATATAGCCTACACAAACAATTATTGCAGTGCATGCAGGGAAACATTCAGGCTAGCTTTTTGAGCCGAGCAGCTAGCTGTCAACTAGTTTGCTCATTACTTACATCAGTAATTGTATTGTAGTGTAAATGTAGTTGTAATGAGTTGATGTGTTGATGTGAGGTGTTGTCATGCACGGGTCATATTCGTGTTTGTCTTTTTGAATGTTTATTTGAATCTATTTATCTTTCAGGTGAAGAGTGATGTCAAGAAGCGTTTGAATGATGATCCAGACTACAACTCCCAACGCTTCCCCAACACACACCGGGCTTTTTCCGAGGACTCCTAATCTTTATGGCCGCTTACCCTGTCAGTCTTATCTTTCCATCCAGCCGTTTATAACCACAGAGCAGATAGACGTTCCTTCAGGTTGGACAAGGAGGCTTAATAAAAGGCCCCTCCACCAGTTCCATCATCCCTCAAGTCTGTTCCACTTAATACTGCTGTCAGATCCATGGGCCACACATCAGTTACAGTAGTAACTTCTAACCATGGACTACCCACCAACAGCAAGACATCATCTTGCCTACAACTCACTCCGCTGTGGACAACACCTGACCTAGCGCCATTTGCTTCTTTTGCGCTAGACAACGCTCTGCTCATCCTGAGGCTTGCCTGTTAATTTACTAAGTTGTAATGTTAAATTGTATATTGTTGTAATAAGTTATCGCGGTGTTGATGAATGAATGGGACTAATAAGGTAGGGTCCCCAGGGTTAATGACATGTCATGTAAATGACCATGCCTGTAGTTTCAGGCAGGAAGAGTTTCTGATTCATTCATTTTTAGTCATGTAGCTACAGGGATGCAATCTCCCGGTTGCCATACAGACTGTCTTGAGGTGGGACAATGACTTTAAAGAGAGAAAAGTGTTGTGTGAAGTGTCTTCCTGCTGATTGTTTCAAGAGTGTAATTAGAACACCCTTCTGAACACATTTTAGCTGTTAAATAAATACCGATCTTGATTAGTATTGGATGAATACTGTGCTTCTCTCTGTTGAAATGCTAGTCACCCCCATTATGCCCTTAACAATGCGGTGTTTTGATTATCTGCAGAATAAAGAATCTTGCATCCTTTTCTTTCTGCCTTGTTAGTTTTAGATACATTTATGAGTAATAGAATAGATCGGTGGAAGATTTAAGAAACACCATAAAACTATAAACTCAAATGGTACTAAATAGGCTGATGTATTTAAAATCTGGAAACTATTCGTGCAAATGAGTTTAAATATGGGAGCCAATCCTAGTGCGCGTCAGAGCGGTACGCATGTCTACTGTCGTACTTTTCTGACGCTCTCTCTATTGGTTGTTCCGAAACGAGTATGCCACTTAAAATCTACTGGCGGGACCTGTAGTGCCATTTGTTGTTCAGAACCTTCAGGTCTATTTCCGTCGTTGGTGGCCAGTCGAAGCAGTCAGTTCAGTCAGATATCTCTGAATTATATTTTCAGCACTTTCGTATTTACATAACACAAAAAATGGATTGCCTTAATGTGTCGACTATCCTGCCAAACTCGCCGAGGAAAAAGCGAGGACAAATCCAGGTAACACGAGACAAAATCTTACATTAACATTTATGTTAAATGCGTTTTATGCTTATGTCATTCATTATATCACACGTTTTATTAATGACAGAGTTGCAAGTCAATTAACGTTGGCCACGTGTCATCCTTAGGTCATATTTGGACCCATGTTTTCAGGAAAGAGGTAAGTTAAACAGGCTACTGATGTTGCCTCAGTTGTGTTTTAACGTTGCCGTTACAATTCACACAAGTCTCACAATTCTGTGTGGAATGCAAATTATGAGTAATTTTTTCTTCACTGCTGGTGTTTTTGTTAGTTGATAATATATCCTTCTGTAATAATACCAGAGCCCATATTGAAAATTCTCTGATAAAACTGACAAAAAGTTTGTTGGCGCCAAGGTGGCTGAACGTTTCCGTTTCCTGTGCGCGAGTGTTTTGTTTGTTTTGGAGCTATTGCCAATGAGCTATTGTTTGCAGTATTTTTACATTTTGCAGCTTATAGGCTAGTGTTATGTATTTTATAAGTTTTCTGTGATTGTAAATCTATGATGTTTAGAACCCTTGCCACACTACCATGTAAACCTGTCGGTAAGTTGGCGCCCAGATAGTTGCGCGCGTCTTTAGAATTTCCTTGGCAGAAAAACTGAATAAAAATGGCTTAAACTGCATGGACCTGCATATTTACACTTGTATACAGTAAATGAATTTGTCATTTTACGCGTTTTCCCAGTGTTGTTCGGAACAATGGCAGCATTTACAAGACAAGCTTTCTCAGACCACTTGCGTCCCCTTGTGACTACCGATTTTCTAGACAGAAATCATAATACTCAGACCTTGCTGATCTCAATGCCAAGTTGTCATCCAAATTAGTGTTGCTGTAACGTTCTGTATAGCACAGTGTCAATGTCTTATGTAGACATTGTAAAACCTACGTGTCTGTATGCCAGCTGCCTATTATGCTTTTATTATGGTGCCATTATACATGATCTGTTTAAAAGCCAAAATAAAAGGGCAAACAAGTTCATTTATCACATTTTTCTGACACTCTTTAATTTAAGTAATTATCAAAATATGGGCTTATTTAATTGTCATAAATTTGCTTTATAAATCACATTGTGTACACCATTAGGTAGGTTCACTTTACTAACACAAGCATGGGGCGAGTTAAACAACATACAAACATGTTTGAGTTATGATGAGGTGGGTTACAGTTACACAGTAACTGGTTGTTCAGTTTCAATATTGGCTGCCTATTGTCGTCACCCTAATAAAGTCATTTGCTTGTATTTATATTTTGTAGCACTGAACTGATGCGGAGAGTGCGCAAGTTCCAAATTGCACAGTACAACTGCCTAGTGATCAAATACGCCAAAGACACACGCTATTCTGACAAAGGAATGGCCACCCATGACAAGTAAAACTTCCCTCCTTTTTTCCTCCTATGGATCTATGGGTTGGGCATTTTGACATGTATTAACCTGTCCTCCTCCTTCAGGAACATAATGGCAGCAGTACCAGCTAACGTCCTGGAAGATGTGCGTTCTCTGGCCCTGCAGGCCTGTGTCATTGGCATAGATGAAGGACAGTTTGTGAGTACTCTTAATTTCTAATGTGCCTTACTAATAGCCACTAGGCTAGAGCTGGGCGGTTTGACCAAAATTCCCCCCTCCCCCCCATGTGGAGTCACATGCCATGGTAGTTGCAGTAAAAAAGGCAGAATCTTTTACACATTTTTCAGACAACTTCAAAATGAGCTAATAATGTATAATAATGTGTAGTCAAACAAACTAACCCTAACTAACCTAAGGTATTTCAACAATAAAAAATAACTTAATATTTAAACAAATAAATAAATTAGTGTTTCCCCTAGGATGTCTTTGAGGGTGCGGGGGCCAGGACCACGGCTCAGGGACCCGACACACAAAGGAGGGTATAGGGTATTTGAAGCGGAAATATACAAAAAAACACCCTAAAATGGAAATAAATGAATAAACCTTGAAATGTCTTGAAATACCTGTAGCAAGCATAACCAGCAGAGCTAGGCAGTTTACAGTGAGGGAGACTAAATCAACCAACCAACCAACACCCCCAACCCAGAGTGACCCCTGACCCCAACCGCCTTAAGGAATCAAGGAATCAAAACGGAAGGCTATATTAAAATGTTAATAATTTCAAAACATTTACAAGGACCAGGCACTACTGTTTCAGAAACTGTCAATTTAAGAAATGATCAGTTTAAAATACAAGTCAAGGCCTATTTCATTTCAATGGAAAATATTATTACGAGTTGCCAAAGTTACATTAAAACCGCAAGACAGTTGCATTAAGATCGCTATGAAAAAAGGTCTGTGTTTAAAACTCGTGCTGTTTATTCACCGGTAACCGTCCTGTTGAACATCAATCATCAATTGCTGCCACTGCTTTCTTGTCTGGCAATATCAGCCGCCGAAATGGGAAATGCTACCCTAGGCTATTGCAGACAGCAGTGTTGCGCTTGAGGGCAGCATTCACTGAATGACAATTCATGAACATGATTATAATTTTGGTGGACGTGAACTAAACAAACTAACATTATATTAATGCCTAATGAATGATGCTGTGATCACGTTTGTTTTAAAAATTTTGAACTATGAACTGAACTAGCAGCTAGTTCATGTTGAAAGTGAACTTTTCCAACTCTGAAAATTGTTCTAGTCTTGTCTTAGGCTAACGTTGCTTTCTGCGACAGTTAGTGAAATCGGTCAAATGACTCTTTATTTATAGAATAGGGGGGAATTCAGGGAAAGCCATACAACTCGGACAAGAACTGTCGGTCTGGCTTTACTTAAACAGAAAAACTGTGCTTACTGGCAAACTAAAAATCTTCTAAACTAAAAGTCTTAATAATGTAACGTAATTTTAAGTAACACTGGACAAAGTAACATAACGTCTGCTGTCTACCGGTAGCCTACTTATCAAGAAATGTTGGTCATCAGCTGATGACCAACACAACAAGCAGACGAGGCGGAGCGTAGTCCAATCAGAACCTACAGCCAGACCTGAGAGTGGGCTGGGGGAAACGCCAGTGAGTAGGCCTATGCAAGTGGAACTGCGCTCCAGATGCGAAGACTTGGGGATCAGCGGAGAAATGTGTTGAAATGCGTCCCTCGTGAAACAGTTTACCACACCTGCGTTCCGGAAATGTTTAGGGCTATTTAAACCGGTGTTGCCGATTGATGAAAAATTCATATCATAACAAAAATAATAACCGGTTTTCGGTTCAAACTGGTATACCGCCCAGCACTACACTAGGCAATTGTCAACTATTTGCTAATTAAGTCAATAGACAGATTTTTTGATATTTCCCCCCCCCCCCCCCTCCCTCTCTCCTCAGTTTCCTGACACTGTAGAGTTCTGTGAGGAAATGGCCAACCATGGCAAGATCATTATTGTTGCTGCACTGGATGGCACCTTTCAGAGGAAGGTCTGTATTTGTAGAGTGAAATGATGGAGAAAGTGACGTCTTAATGTAACTTGTTGGTCTTTTTGCCAATCTCCACTGTAACTGGGGCAACAAATGTGTGACTTGATCCATGTGGGGACTTATAGATGGGAAAATACAAAAAAACAAGAAAACAAGTATGAAGTTGCTAGGTGGGTATTAATTTACCATCTTTTTTTACACATTTCATTGCCTCTTCAGCCATTTGGAAATATTCTGAACCTGGTGCCCCTGGCAGAAAGTGTGGTGAAGCTGAATGCTGTCTGCATGCAGTGCTTCAAGGAGGCTGCTTACACTAAGAGACTTGGTGCTGAAAAGGAGGTAGGAGGACCATAGAAGAAGATTGGCATGACATTAGTGCTTTGTGTGAATGGCTTCAGAATCAGAACTTATTCAGGCACTTGTGGAAGTTCTTTGGTTTTTTCCCTGTGCCCGTGTACATTACGTTTTTGTATTTACATCATGTACATATAAGGGACATCATCTTTACTACTGTACAATGCTTTAAATGTAGTAGCCCTTTTCAGTGCCGGTTGCAATGTCACTAGGCTTCCTCAGTCATTGCACATTTTGACATGCTGAAGCTGCTGAAGTTGAACATTATCCAAAACTTTGCAGTTTTACAACTTAAGCTTTTAGATTTAGCAGTGTGCACTTTTATCCTCTGTAATCTTTATATTTGAAATTATTTGTGTACATTTTAGAGGGATGGAGAGCGAGCAAGCGAGCGGAGGTGAATGGGACTAATAAATGTTTAGTCAAGCTGCCTCATGCCATTCGGCACTCTTTTCTCAGGTGGAGGTGATTGGAGGAGCTGATATGTACCACGCTGTGTGCCGTACCTGTTATGGAGGTCTAGTGAAGGGCAAGGAGAACTGTGGGCCCTCCAGGGACGAGACTCCTCCACACAATAGCTCTAGCAAGCAGCTGGACATTAATGCTCCACGCAAACTGTTTGCCACATTGCACCTCTGAGAGTCTGAGGGACTTGGAAACTGGACTTTTAAGACATCAATGTTTGTACAAAATCATTTGTGTGTGTGTGCGCACGATGCGTGAATGAAATAGATTTAATTGACTCAGCACTTGGTGGTTTGCATGGTGTGTTTTAATTGATGTACTGTATGTCTTTCAGAATTAAAAGTCTAATATTTGCTTTGTACATATACATGTGAACAAACAAACTATGGTTTGATTGCTAATTTTATTAAATATTTTACCTTGTTTTGGACTTGACGTTGATGTACATTTTATTTGCCACCATTTTGTTTTAGAGTATATGTTGTTAAACAGGGAAACTGGGTAGAAGTTGTCATTGATTTAAAGAAAGTAGAATGTAAAGATCAAGGTATATCCCATGAACTTCTTAAATATGTATATTTTTATGTATTGTCCTATTCTGATGTCATGGTTTAACAATCAGCTCTGTCAGTTTAATACGTCTCCAATGATAATGATATCTTTGGTAAATGGATTGCATTTAAAGTGCTTTACAATGTATTTACATGAACTCCTTGGTGGCAGAGGCTGACGTGCATAGAGCCAACCTGCTACAAAGAGCAGGTAAGACTCCAGTATCTTACCCCTTACCACAAGCCCAAGTTCTTTTCAATAGGGTTAGCGCAGGCCTTGAATCTGAAACCCTCCTAATGCAGAATGGTACTTCCATCACTGACCCGTGTTAAACATCATGACGTTTGCTGACCATGTTGCCCCTGTAGCTTGCTGGTTCATTTTGTAATCAAATACACAGGATGACCAGACTACCTGATCCCACATGACACTCAGCTACTTGTACAAATCTTGGTTAAACCTTGCATTGAATATTGTAGCCTGTGCTGTTACAGGTGATTCAAAATGCAGTTTTGCGTTTGGCTTTTTAATCAACCAACACTTGTTTATTTGTTTTTAACCTTGAATACTATTTATACTTCAAGGGTGGCTTCAGAGAGAAGTGTCTACTAAATACCTAAATGTAAATGATTTAGTGGCCACAAACCCACTAAAGGTCCACTAAAGGATGTTATCCTGTAGGCTACTACTTGTTCTTCGGGGGTCTTTTGGGGCTGCAATTTTTGAGTCCACTGGGCCCCACTATTTGAGAGGGACTGAGGACTGAGTTAATGTTTTTTTTTCAGTCCAGAGGTCAGAACAGATGAATAAATGATCATTTTGGATTAACAATCTTTATTGTGGTTTGAACAAGATTTACCTTTTCTGAATAACTGATAGTATAATTTTTAAAGTGTCCACGTGTCAGAAGATTAAAATAAACTACTCTGTCCAAGCACAATTAAAGACGTAAAAACAGTTAATAATATGTGGCAGTTTATAAGTTTCTAGAGCGCTACGCACATTAGGTGGAACAGTCCGCCTAGTGAACACTCTTAACAGACTGGCCTTAAAGGTCTCATTCCATCGTATTTTCATTAATTTTGTGGTGGTCTCTTGTCTAAAATAATGTAATGAGAGTTGGTTTCGACAGAAAATACGCTGTGGTTGTCTTGTTTCAAGCTATTTTAGTTAGGTGAAAACTAGAGCAGAGAGAGCTGGAGAGGATTCTTATGAATATTAACGATATGCAAATGTCTCGCCTCTGATTGGCTAACAACACTGTGACGCTTCCTCTAGTGGGTCTGTCTTCAGGCAGCCTAACGTTTTCTTGAGGGCGGGTTAACTGCATAGCTAATGTTCAAATTGACGTACATTTGTACAGCTTTTCCAATTCCCTCGTTTTCCCCAGCAGTTTTCTATCACAGGCGAATACAAACTACAGGGGTAGGAGAGCATGTTGATGTTGAGCATAGAAGTACAACTTAGGCTGACCTATGATAATGTAAAAACATCAAGTCTTAAACGGTTTATTTTGGAAGGAGACCTTTAATGATTGAACTATAGGCTACATGACCAAGATTGTGAAGCCTATGTAGAGGAGGCTATGCACTCTCTTTAGTCTAATAACTATGCATTTTATGGTTGTTGCTCTTGTTATATATAACAAGACTCTGTAATGCTATACTTCTAGGCTACTGAAAAGCAATCTTTGTCCGGAATACGAAAAAACCGAACTCATTTGTTGACCTGGTCATCCCATAGCCTACAAGAACGGCTGAAAACACATAGCGGATTTTAAGGACCTACTAATGCTTCAACAAGCAAAGGCTAATTTCTGCTGTCGTATGTGGGTTAGTGGATAGATAGGCTAGTGTGACAGAAAATACAAGGCCAGTAGAGTGGCTGATCTACAGCCCACAATGGGTTTTGTCCTGAGCAGTGATGGATTTTTTACGTTCACGTTGCTGCAAGTTGCATGTTTCGTGGCTCTGGTTGCTGCGGTGTGTGGATACTTTTAGACGTTTACATGGACACTTTTTTTCAGTGACGAAGCTTGGATTTCGACATCAACGTCATAATAGCCATCCTTCATTCCATGACATCATAATGAAAAATTTTCTATAAATTCAACCGACAGCGCTTTTTTATCTATATTATTTTAACCTCGTGCTTTCTTGAGCCTACATTTTATTAGTTCAGTTAATGTAAGTTCAAAGAAATCAAAATGATCAAAATTAAAATGATCTTGACATGTTTTAAAATACACTTCTCTAAATTAAGAAATTGCTGTATTTGATTAGGTTGTTTTCACTCTTCATTTCTTTCAGAGATAGACACTGTGGATCTGTCAATATGAGAGACACACAGTATACAACATTTCCACAGTTGGACCAGGGGGGTTCCCACACCAGAAAACCCACACTACGGGAGTATGTCCGCTCACGAAGGTTGCATGTGCCCAACCAGCTGCCCATTGATATGCCCATGCTCCATCCTGCAACGGGATGCATAATTGGCCAACTTAAGCCAAAGCCTCCTGCAGAGAAGGAGCTAGGCACACACACCAGAGGAAGCAGACCAAGGAACCCAGTGATTGGCACCTGGCTAGGCACACACACCAATGGTAGCAGACCAAGGAACC
>JAGFZM010001966.1:98342-118737 GCA_017657215.1 Limnothrissa miodon
TGGCACCTGGCTAGGCACACACACCAATGGTAGCAGACCAAGGAACCCAGTGACTGGCACCAGGCGCCCTGTTAACACGGTGGAGTCCCAACAGGTTGTCCACAATGTAGCTCTGGCACCTGCCTCTCCATTTCAGGTGGCGTCTTGTGCACCTTCCCCATACAGGGTGCACTACAGTCCTCCGGCACGTCTCCTGACAAAGAGGCACCAGATGGACCACGTGGGCTTTAAGAAGGAGACGTCAGACAACACCCTCCTGGAGAACTGTGGACCTGAGGCTCACTGCAGGGGGAAAATGATGTCGCACCTGACAAAGCCCACCACCTTACGCCCCAGGCCCCGCAAACATCTCCCCACCCACAGAGTGGTCCTGGGGTAGAGCATGGACTAGGATGGATTCAACAATCCAACAATAAAATATTTAAAGGACTTTCAAAAGTATCTTTTTTTTTTTTTTTTTTTTTTTAAACCTGTTCAATCATGGAGCAGTGCAGAAACACATCCTTGTAAAACCAATGAACCTGCCTAAAACCTACCTGACTAAAACCACTGCCAGATAGCATATTTAACAATTTGTAAACAAACTTCACATCAATGCGATCAATTCTGGATTAACAGAATTACCCTGAGGAAAATCCAGATAGCCTCCTCTGATCATTTTCCAGATATACTATTTCAAAAAGTGTTACCAGCTATAGTCTAGTTATACTTATCAAGAAGTCACACATGCATCAGTGTGTACTGCACCACATTAATGACCAGGATGTTATTACTGTGACAGTAGCCAACTTGTCTCTAGTCCTATTAAAATATCACAGTCAAATGACATTACAACATACATAGAGGGGCTGTTAAGCATAAGAATTGTGCACAAAATCACATCACGATGGTAGCTGTGTTGTTTTGCATCTACACAAACTTTTAGCGCAGGGAAATTATTCTTAGTCATTATCTGAGTTTTAATTTATGGTTAAAAAAGCTACAATGGCGGAAGTCATCACACGCATTCTGTCACACAGACACACACACAAGAGGAATGAGAATCATACATATGTCTGTGATTAATTCTAACTCTAATTCAAATGATTCCTTCTGTATAGCAGCTAATTTAGATGCTGAATAGTTAAATGAGATGAGAATGGATGAGTTGAGTCACTTACTCTGTCCATATGGTCTATTTAATATTGATTGAACAGGGACAGAACCCTAAAATGCTGGATACCAAAGTGCATACATTATTCTCATGTATACTGACAAATGAATAACTTAGACCAAGCATGTGGTTGTTGGAGATGGAGTGGAGATTTATTTACTTTGGACGACAGCAGCGTTAGTGTGAAGAGGTCACATTTGTATGTTTGTCTGCATGTATCTCGCCCCTGCAATTTGCCTAAACAATCCTATTTTGTCCTATATATTATTCCAAGTAAAAAGAGCATTAGACATGAAAATCAATAGCAGCAATACTTTTCAAAAGATTTGAGCACAGTGTCTTATCTTCAAAGGATTAATGTGACAATATATATTTCTCATCATTAGTGCAAGTAAACAAAAATATCAAAAATCGAGTAAAAAGTACAGCTTTAGTTTCTTAGAAAACAATCTCTGATGAACACTCTTGGGGGTTGTGTATTGTGATTGATGGACACTCACTATTGCCACCCATCACACAGTGTTTTACTAGTTTCCTTTATTTAATTGGTCATCTGAGCTGCTGTTGGATTCTGTAGGGAAGATGGTGAATGTTAACCACATGATGGAAATGTGTGACGCATTGTACAAAAAAAATCACATGACTTGATTTTATGACTATCAAAGCTGCAAGAGAGTTTCTGAAACTTTAGATAGAGTACACTTTTGAAAAGTACTTTTGACAGTCCTTTCGCTTTCTGCCGTTATATGAATCTAGTAATTCGTTTTCCAAGTAAGACCATTCATCTTTTAAAAATGAGAATTCTTACCTGAGCTCAAGCCAGAGTCGCTGTTGCTTCCCAATGAACCTAAAACACATAACAAGTTTTACGAAGTTGATTACTGAGAGGGTGGTCTTTAAGACTCTAGTTCAGTGTTTCCCACAGATCTGAAGGCAATGTGTGGTGGTGGGGCCGTCCGACCGGGGGGGTGGCTGCTGCTTTGTCTGACTGGGGACCCCACCCCCCCCCCCCACACACACACACACACACACACACAATGATGCTTGTCTTTGTCAATGTGTGGCATTGTGTGATACACTGATGTTGTTTACTCTAATATCTCCTAAAAACTTATTTTTGTCAAAAAGAAAAGATTGGCTTACCTTCCTTAAGTAGCTGTTCCTCAATTGGTACTACTGTAACACCAGAATTTGGACCTATACAGATAAAAAGGTAATTATTTCATTTTGTAATGGTGTCACACCGAATAAGCAAAAATAAATATACATATATACACACACACATATATATATATATATATATATGTAATATATATATTGGGTCTTACATTTACCTTGGTCTTTTGTTGCACCAGACCCTAAAACAAATATGAAGTGGTATGACGACAGGTCAGTAACTAAACTTATGCTACTATTCCTCGTCATTGGTCAGGGCCAGGTTTACGTCGCTAAAATGTACTCTTAATGCACTGAAACAACTCTGTACATTGACATGTCAAAAGGTGTTTGAACTGGCATGGTTACATTTATCATGGTTTGTAAAAGTCTTCTTTGCTATGTCTTTTGCTATGACTTTATAGCTACATCAGTGTCTGATATTAATCACTGCAACAATTCCAAGACACCAAAAGTATTCCATGAACAATAGAGAAAGCAGATCTAAGTTGTTGGCATTACTTAAAGAACGTGCCCCTGAACATTTTCTCTGGACATGCACAATTTTTGTAGTGTAACATGCAACATTTGTGTTTAATCTTTGATTAAGAAAATTATGAAAAAAGCTGTCTGACAACCCACCTTTTTTCTTAGCTATGAAAACCCCAACGATGATAAGAACGATGACAAGAAGTACACCACCTCCAACAACTCCCGCAATCAGAGCAATGGGTGAAGATTCATCATACAAGATTCCATCTGAACAAAGATATCAACAAAGGTTTAAAACTGTGGTCATTGCCAAATAGAATTAGTTGGCAAAACAATAATGACCTAGTATGTTATTACAGTATACTTATAAATAGACACGGCATACTACTCATTTATGTATATGATTTATGGATGTGTGGATATGCAACACAAAACATCTTCATCCAATGACTTTTGTGTACACTTAATAGTTTATTAAAACTTGTGGTTGTCATTATTTTACACATCCACATCTAGTATGGTGTGGTCTTTTCATGTGTAGGTTGTGTCTTTTAAAGGGTGTGGTGATAACATCAACAGACAACCACAGACTGAATAGTGATGCAGGAACTTGCCTGCCTTAAGTATTGTACTGGTATTGTACATATTATGTTTTAACATCATGTAGAAGAGCAATTCTGTCTAAAGAAATTTATGTCAGTAAATTTGATTTGAGTCCAAGATCATCTACAGCAGTCATACATCATAGTTACTGCCATACCAAACACATGCAGTGTTTGCAGATATATAAAAATAAAATAAAAAAGTACCCTTTTCCCATCTGCTGATAATTGGTTCATCCATGGCTACGTGGTGCACCCTGCAATCAAAATCATTCAACTCTGATTTTTCAACTTCCATGCTTAACCGTGCCTGGTGGGTCCCATCACCATTTGGAAAGATCTGTGTGTGCTCAACTTTGAGCAGAGTGGTCCCTTGTTTCCTAATAGACGCCTCAATTTCTCTTGGATAAAATCCTGTGACCATGCAGGTCAAACTCAGTTTGTTGTCAGAAAACGTGCTTTTCCGAGCAAAAAGATAAACTTCAGGTGGAGCTGTCGAAGAAAGAGGAAGATTAGTGACTAGTGATTAGAAGATTTCTATTATCATCAGCATAAATAATAAGTATGCATTATAGAAAAGAATACGTACAACGTTGAATGAGGTTTCTGATTTCCCCATTACCATACGATGTGAATTTATCCAACCAGTCCACACACTCCTTCTCCAGGTAGCCCTTGGTGTACTGATTGAGGATAGGAACACCATCCCACTTGTGCTTCGTTTGTAGAGCTTCTTGCACCGGGGCTACCCACTGCATGGAGTCACCATCAAAGGCCAGGAAATCCTGCCCATCATAGCTGTACTCATCAGCACCCTTGATAAACGTGAACGATCCATCTGCTTGTTTCTCAACCTCGCAGCCATGTCTCCAGTTCAGGACATGGACATCTACAACCAGCAAAGTACGAGGGAGTTAAAAATGAGGTAAGATTATTGGCATGGGTAGTGTTGTAGGCTAGCAGTAAAGAAACCCGGCTCGCATGCCAAGTCACACTGAGTGTTCTGGCAAGCTCTAGCCAGCTCCGGGAGCTCTAGGAGAAACTGCCCATGGAGTAGTTAAGATGTGTAAGATGTGTTAGCCAAATGCAAAAATAGAAATCAAAAATCAAATCAGGACAAGCATTCAGTTCCTATTTAGTCTAATGTTGACTCACCAGATGCGTTATGCCTGTTGCGCTCCATCAGGATGTTCACATTGACTTTGAACCACTGCTCTTTGCTTCTGCGCGACTGGGTTCCCTTCTCCCAGTAGTCTTTCGGAAGCTTCTCCTGCATCCACTTCTGTTGAGGAATCTTCAGCTTGTCTAAACTGTTGTAGTAGTCAATCTTTCGTCCATCCAGGATGCCCATGCCAGTGAAGTCATAGATGCCTGGGGCCTCTATAGGCTTTGACAGGGCAGTGTACACATAATACAGGGAATGTCTCTCTGCTGAGTGGCCTTTAAAGGAATAAACAAAACTGAAATTCTTCAAAGCAGGTTTAACAAATGATTAATTAAATACAGTGATAATATCATTTCTGATACCAGCAAGAAACGCACAGTTAAGGTCCACTGAAATTATATGACCTTAAAGGAGACATATTATGCAAAAACTCCCTTTTTACGGGGCTTTGAGTTCATATTTGGGCCTCTACTATTCTTATAAACTCTCCAAGCGCAAAAAAAACCTGTCCATCCGTTTTCTGACGGTCAGTAGAAAGACTTTGGTGTCAGGAATATTATGCTCCTGTGAGCCATTTGGATGGCTCCCTTATTCTGACATTACACTAAGGGAATTGGCATAGACCAACCCCAGCACCTGTCGAATCCCCACCCATTTAGCCAAAGCTAATATCTATCTGCTTAGACTGAGAGATGTTTCTTTCCGTACTACCTGGGCGCTTTTTAAAACGCTGCCGCCAGTTTTTCAAGTTGAGAAATACGCCGGGTTCTTTTTGGAACAGCTGACCAATCATTGTCAGGAATCAAAACTCTGGCGTCATGTGGCAACCAGCATTAACAGGAGATGGTCGAGGTAGAGGATTATAAAATGTTAACTATTAACACTGTGAGCTATATGACTTGTCAATTTCACTGTGTAATAGTATTGATCTATTGAGTAAAGTTATTCAAATTTGGATTTTTTTGGTAACCAGTTGTCTTAATTTCAGACCTTTCAAAAGTTAGCATGTTAGCTAATATACATGAGATTAGCTCACGTTCATGACATGGTAAAAAAAAAAAAAAAAGTTATCAACTGATAAATGCTGCCAGTGCTTTTTCTGTACTAGAAAAAGCCTCGGAGTCGGTGTTTTTTACTTTAAAAAGTGTGAACACCTTCTAATGCTTGTTAAAATATTGTCTAGGTTTAAATGAAATGTTTGTCATGTTATCAGTGGAGGCGCGCCATCAAGTAACGTTTGTCTAAAAGCCAGTCTGACGTTAGCAGTTGTAGCCTCACTTTATAAAACATTACTTGAACGTGTTCAAGCTTTGTTGAGTTTAAAATATTAGCAAATACTAAATGTTGTAAAGAGATGGCATTATGTTTCTAAAAAATAACCTTACATTAGGCTACATTGTTGTGACAAACTAAACATGGTAGGCTAACAACTAAGGAGGGATCCAATGGTAACAAATACATTTATTAAATAAATTTATTGAATAAGTTGACTAAACATTCAGAAACCGCTTGCTGCATTCTTGCTGTTTGTGCTGATGGATCCTCTTGTTCAGCATCGGGGTCTGATACCGGCTCTATTTGCAGTAATTTTCGAGCAGCGTAAACAGTTCACTAGGGGTGGGCGGATCGATTCAAGGTATTTATATAATCGATATTAAAGTTGGTATCATATCGTATCGATACCAGTGAGATGAAATCGTGAAATAATTTAACCTCTAGTTTTCCTGTTTAATGTTTAGTAGGATCTACTTTCTTTCCGCCACTTCAGTGCTCAACCAATTCCACTGAGTTTATTACACGCACACTCTGCCTCGGCTCTCCGCTGTGATTCGCTGTTGTTCTGTCAAGTGACAAACCAAGTAACTTGTTCAGTGCTGCAGCAGCCCAACGTGAACAGTGAACATACAAATGTAAAGGACGTATTTTGATGAAATTATGAAATTAAAGTGATGGTTTGAAAGAAATTCTAATCATAGCCCTGTTACACAAGCTTGGTGAGTGTTGTCAATAGCAAGGACAGTAAAAAAAAATTTAGCTTACAGCTTACACTAACTCAATGAAACATAAGCTCTATAACTCTATTTCCTATACACAGGGTTCAGATCCCCCCCAAATTATAGCTCAGAAGGAAAGAAAGTATAGGCTACTAAAACAGGCCTCTTCCTTTTCTTCGTAAAACATAGGCCTACTCATTTATATAAAATAAATTGTGCTCCATTTTGAAGTGTAGTAAGTATCGTATCGGTATGGATATCGGTGATACTAACCATGTATTTACTTGATATTGGACCGATATTAGATTTTGCTGTATCGCCCAGCACTACAGTTCACGCAGCCGGAGGCTTTTCATGCGTGAACAGCGGGGCGGGGCGTGACCAGCAACAGCTTATTTGCATAAAAGTGGCAGAGCCCTTAAACGGCTCAATTTGGGAGAGACCGAAACTGGCAAGAATAGAGCTGGTGAAATCTATTTATGGGAGAGTGATTTTGTGCAAAGAACTTCATGAACTTGATTTGTATAGCCCATAGACCCATTCTAAATTGTTTTAAAAGAGGTATAATATGTCCACTTTAAACAAATGTTTTATGATGCCAGTGTCATTTCTTCATTACATGTATCAAAGGTTGCTTCTTAACTGATTGTAACCTAGGTGACAGTGCCAGGGAGTCTGACAAGTAAATGTATAGTCTGGCTATGAATCTATGACGAATATGCTCTATCCAAGGCTACTGAAGGATTTGGCTCATTCTAGATACACCCGCACAGCGAAACCATTTGCTAGGGTATGTCTAGTTTTCTAGGCAAGTCACAAATTGAACATTAATTTTTATAGCTTACCCTGAGTGTTTAAAAAATTGATAAATAAAATTCCAATTTTGTTTTTCATTATGACTGAGTATCCCTAATGGCACTGGTTTTAAGGCAAGTTATTATATGATCAAAGTGAGTTAATTGATCAGTTATAAAACAACGAACGTCTAGCCATCTAATAAGTTTCTCTTTTTTTCAGTTTTTTGTTACAATAATAGGACAATCACTACTATATAGCAGGCTTAAAACTCAAATTGCCTATTTTCGGTATGTCATCTTGAATGGCCTCTCTACATAGCCTACTCAAGTAGACAAACATGTTTCTCCAGTTTTGTGATTAATGGTGAGCGCTTTCAATACACGACACGACAGCAACAGTAGACTAAATGTTAGACTGAGGCAGATTATCTTTTCACGTTGCCTAAGCATACACAAGAGGTTTACAGTGGCACATTTTGTTCCTCATTAACCTGAATAATCAAACACTGTGCTAGTAAACAGCGACGAACGAATAAGGGAAGTAATTGATCAAGTAATTGAAGAGCAAGGGGCGAGTCGGTGCTATTACCCGCGTCACAAACTTCAAAAAAGAAATACCCAGACACCTGTACACTTACCATCTAGAGAGAGCAGGAAGACCCCCCAAAATATTACAATTGTTGTTAATCCCATTTGGATGTAGAATCTACCTCAGACCAAGTGCGCAATGACAACTGGCTGTACGACAGGCAACGACTGTAGTCAAAACCTGTTCGGACTTTGAAACAACACCAAAATGAAAGGAAACTAACAAATCAATTGGTCTGGGTGAACATGCATCACCTGTTACTATAACAGTACAAGTGTTCAGGGTGCTCTTTGATGTGTTTTCAGCTCTAAAACTTTCAACAAACTTTTGAAAAACATTCTATATCTTAAAAGGCATGAAACCACATGTTAAAAAAATAAAGGGAATCAGGCTTTAATAACAAAATGTTAATTTCTTTTATTGATAGTAACAACCCAACAAGTTGATATTGATGGCTGCACTACACCATCCTGATATTATGTGTGTGTAAATGGCTACAAAATACATTCAATGACGGTTTTGCAATATAGACCTAAAACTAAATATTAGTTGCATTCACTGAATGACGATTAGAAAAAAAAGACTTGATTTTAAATGCATTACAAACAATTGGTCTTTTTAAAGTGGTCTTTTGAGAGTGTTTTGCATTTCAATGCAAATTATAACCATTTTAATCAGATTTGATATTTTAAATGTTTCTCTTTATGTTTAATTATTCATTAAAATTCGGACTTCACACCCCAGTCATTGAAGAGAGGGCTATGGTACAACAGCTGGAAGTAATGTCAAAACTCATCAGCTGTCAACTGTTGAAGGCAGTGTTTCTTAACTAGTGGGATGGGACCCAAAAATGGGAAGTGGAGGGGTTCTGAGCTAACCTGGGCCCGCCCATACTTCCTGTGACGCTACATTCAATTTTGCGAGCAAGTCAGTCTGGCCAGGCTGCCGATTTAGAGGAATTATTATCCCAAACTCGAGGGCACCAATGAGAAACGAGCTTGAACAAGACTGCGTGGTATGATTGGTTGTAGATTCTCCCAGTAGAATAGAGGCATTTGATGGACGTAGGTTAAGCCCGCCTCCCAGAATCTCAGTAGTAACTGAGCCTGGCCAGACTAAGCTCCAAAGAGCTTATCAGTCGTGTTAGCCAGGCTAGTTCTGAGCTAGTATTAGTTTTCAATCAGATCCTTTGGAAATCCAAAATTTTAATTTATACAAAGCTGGCAATCACTCGCACTTATTGACACAAATTGCTAAAGACAATCAGACATATTTAATTGATCCTTTAATATATTGAAGTGCACAGTTGGCTGTTCAATCATGTATAGCAATATTAAAATTGTCCTAGGCCAGTCCAGTTGAGAAGTCAAAGGCATGCCCAATAGTTTTCAATTTCACAGAATATACCTTCCTCTCTGGATACCATCATACTGTTTGCCTACGGACACGTCTTGAATGACTTGAAACAGATTTTTTTCATAAGGTAAGGCAGCCATGTTGCCTGTAAACATTTGCTCCCAGAATAAAAGGAAAATGATCACCTAGAGGTAAGTTGTAGTAAAAATCACTGACTTTATTATTTATTTATTTATTTATTTAAAAAAAGAAGAGATTTAGTTAATCACTGAACACAGACATAAGCTGTAATAAAGTCATTATATGTAGCAGTGGACATGTTCCAGTTGAAATACTCCTCAGATAAAAAATCCCCCATCTCTCCCAATGAGCATCATATCTCCACTCCTCTCCCCATTTCAGAGGCTCCTCTGTTTTGGCAGTAACATTGCATGGAAAAACCTTGCTTCAGCACCACTACCTTCACGGTACACTATCCCACAGGTGCATCACACTGATGTGTTTAAAAACAACCCCCCAACAACATCTTAGGACAACTGTGCACATTCATAAAAGTGTCTCTTTGAAAAGTTGGCTTGGTGTGTTAAGAACATATGAAATGAAAACAGATCATGCCTGAACATACACAAAAGATACAGGATTATAAAAACAAAACTGAAGTGGTCTCTGCATACATTGGAAACTACTTGGTTAGGAGACCACCAGCTGTGGTTTTGGACCCAAATGTTTTTTTTTTTTCTTTTTTTGGTGCCAACACAGGTGAAGGTGTTTTAAGATACTGAGAAAACTGAGGATTAAAAATGAGTAGGAGGGGGATTACAAAGAGAAGAGAAGGAAGACTTGAGTGTTTTAGATGGGAGAGTCTCTTACAGACACAACCCAGGAATGAGGGGAGGAGGACAGGCGAGAGTAAGGGGCAGAATGAGGGTGGGGGTGGAGAGGGTGAGATGTTTGTGCTGCTGGTCACTCAGACGCTGCTGAGATCCTGCAGAGTTTGGTCCAGGGTGGCGTGGAGCTGCACATTCTCCTCTTTAGCATGGGCCAGTCGCTCTGCAGGTGGGTGCAAACAGTTAGACATCCAAATTCAAACACTCTTACAACTTACCTGCCTGAGGAGAGATGTTCTCTAGAGAGCTACAGTAGAACGTTAACCATCCTTCTACAAGTCCCTAAATATATGCATCTTCATTACTCCATGTCTTTTTCGCTTCACTCAAACCTCCATAATTAGCTCTCCAAGGACAGCCACCATCCTTTTACCCCACACATCCACATCCACCCCCATCGACTATAACAGTATACAAATATCTGTACTTTTCAGGATAAATGGACATTTCTAACTTAACATAAAAACAGACTACACAATTACAGACATACAAACAATATGAGGACACTGAGTAAATAAGGAATAAAGCAAATAAACATATTTTTTCCTTTTTCCTTTTATCCTTTCAGGCAAAGAACATACATTATGGAACAGAGAAAAAGACAGGAGAGGACAGACCAAAAGCAACAGCCCAGAAAAGACTGAATCTGAGCAGTAACAGTGCAGGAGTCCAGAGTCCACTAGGAGAGCCCAGGCCCCACCCTCTTCCAAGAACAACGGAGGAACAAACACAAGAGAGAGATAAAGGCTAAGAGACACGGCTAGCAAAGAGGGGGAATATCAGAGCTGTACATGTACAGGAACAAAGAGCCTGGGCATAAATAATGACAGACAGAAAACAGACTGAAGAAAAGAACAGACAGAGAGGAGGAGAGAGGGGTGGGGGTGGGGGCAGGCGGGTGGGCGGGCGAAACGAAGAGAAGGTGAAGGCCTGTGTCTGTGTTTGGGGAGCCACAGACAGCCAGAGAGGAGAGACTCCTGTGTCTCCTTATCTGCAAACAGGAACAGGAAGAGAGCTCTCAGAATTAGCACTCTGCAGCGCTGCTTTAGGGTTACGATTAGTCGCTCAGTGCCCACACACAACGCCACACACAAGCTTAAGAATGTGAGTGCTGCTGTGGTGATGACAGCCTTGGGAATTAACCAGGGGCCCTTACTCTCTGAAGCCCTTTTAGCGAGCACACACACACACACACACACACACACAACATGCTAGCCTGACAGGCACTTATCAGCTCAACTCATCTGGGGCCAATATTCACACATAAGTGGGTCCTTCAGACTATGAACGCTGCTCCTAAGGGATCTGGTGCATCGCTGCCCTCTATCACACCTGACAGAGCTCATCAGTGGCTGTTTGGACTAATCGGACCACAGTGAAGAAAACTAATCAAGGCCACTGCAATTGCTCAAAGGACGCAGCACATGGCATTCACCAGGTGAACTACAGCTGAGCAAACAGACTCACACAGTCTGTGTGTCATTAAATGTCTCCAGTTGACCAGCAGAGGGCGCTGTCCAACAGCAAGTCACCATTGTGAGGAACCATTCTATGGAACAATAATGGACTCTGAAACAGCATTCATACTGCAGCTGTTAGCAACATCCACAAAGTCATCCAGGGTTAGCCATAGCACCCGTGTTAGACTGAATCACCACTGCAACAGGCAGAGCGAAAGGCATACCATCTGTTATGTACGCGCGCGCACACACACACACACACACACACACACACTCCTAGAGCGTCAACCACTGCGTGCACACAGAAGGCTGGAGTAGTTACATGGAAGTCATGTCGTTGAGAGCATGGTCCAGCTCCTCACTAATGGCCTTATACTTCAGTTTCTGAGCATACAGCTCATCTGTCAATCGCAAGAGAGAGGGAGAGCAGAGGAAAACAGGAGACAGGACAGAGAGAAAGAAAGAGAGGAAGTGAAAGGCAGTATGGGAGATAGAGAGAAAAAAAACACACCAGAGGAAAATCAGTTGTGAAGCAGGAAAAGGATCAGCAGGCAGGATGGAGTCCAGAGGAAGGAAAGAGGAGACAGATGATGAAAGGACGAGAGAATGAAAGAATGAGAGTGGACAAAAAGAGTGAGAAAGACGTTTGTACCTTCCAGGTCATCAATGGTCTTCTCCAGTTTAGCCACAGATCTCTCTGCAAACTCAGCACGAGTCTCAGCCTGAAACACACACACTTTCTCATTTCCACATGCCTCACACTGCATCAGACACACTGTGTGAGTGAGTGAGTGAGAGAGTGAGAGAGAGAGAGAGAGAGAGAAGTGAGGGTTGGAAAAGCAAGGGAGATGTGGTGTGATGGTGACTTGCCTCTTTCAGTTTATCTGTCAAGATCTTGATCTCTTCCTCATACTTGTCCTCTTTCTGGGAGTACTGCAGAAGAAAACGAGATAAAACCCTCACTTAACCTGGCTTTCTCTCAAACACACACACGCACACACACACACACACCTATTGTTGCACCCAGGTTTGCCCCTCTATAGAAAAAAAAGGTGTGTTAACAAATACCCATTCATCGCTACCATATCAACAAGCTAATACAAGAACAATTTTTCATCTCTCACACGCTCATGCCAAGAACTGAGGATATATTCTGTGGTGGAAACTGATACAGCTCTTCATGCATATGTGGTATGTGTGTGTGTGTGTGTGTGTGTGTGTGTGTAAGGCTGGGCTAGGTGTCGTGCTGATGCCAGTGACTAAAAGCACATCAGGGCTTGTCCCCTGGAATGTTGCTGGAACACTCACAAACATAAAGCTCAGTTTGTGTGTGTAGGTCATGGCTTCAAGCTGCCTTTTTTTTTCTTAATTCTGACTCTGAAAAAAGCATGCATAAATTCTAAAACATAGCGTTCCATTTCCATTGCAAAGCTATTGTACCCTCTCACTGAACTTCAAAGCCATGTTTAATGTTTCTGTTACAATCCGTATACAATATATTATACATAGTGACTGTCACTGAGTAACAGGCAAACTCTTACCAAATACAACAACTAAGTTCCTTGAAGATTTCTCTGGGATTGGTTGAATACAGGCCTGTAGAATCCTCCAGAGAATTTACACTGAAGGGTCGGTCATGCATTTTGAAGGTGCATTACAACTCATCCCCACATCAAATGTTTCCTCTGTGAACCACTGACTGCCAACAACCCCACAAACCATTAGCCATCTCTAAATAGATGACTTTATACCACCCATCATACCGGCAGTAATGAAATCCCTTCCATGATGGAATTCAATTGCATGTAAATAGGTTTTTGAGAGGGCCTGTTCCGCATCACTCCACACGGCCTATCACTCGCATGATGGGTTGAGACATTATCCAATGGCAGGCCTCTGTCAGAATGCAAATGTCACGTGCCATGACATCTGTGGCCTTTAGCGGTGGCTAATAAAGCAGAGGTGGATAGGCCAGTGTTACAGGAAACACATCCTTGTTAGACGCGCACCACTGCACACGAGTAATGGACCCACGCTTGCACACCCAGCTGGGAGGCACAGATGACTGGCGACTGCCTTTGGTATCTGGTCACAGAACCAAATGTATTAAATTGGCACTTGAGTACATCAAAACACCCGCCCCTCCCCCTTCACACACATCTCTGGTTCCATGCACAGGGCACCCGGGGCCTCTGGTACCTTTTCGGCCTGGGCCTCCAGGCTCTTAAGATTATTGGTGACATTTTTCAGCTCCTCCTCGAGCTCGGCACACTTACTGCACCAGGGACGGTCGCGTTGACAAAGAGGTGAAGGAAAACGAGCAGAGAGAGAGAGGTTGGGAAAAGGCAGGTGAGAATAAAAAAAAAAAAGCCATCAGAAAGAACATTTTGAAGGGACAGAAACAAACACCAAATGAAACAGCAGGGAGGCGAGTTTCAAAACGACTAAACTGATGCAGTGACATTACAAGGGTGAAACAGATTGTATCCGTGAATGTAGATCATGTACGGATTTCACAAAGATAAGCAAAGCCATCTTCAAGAGACCATCAGCAGTGTCGTGCAGCCTACAGTATAACCATGATGGCCGCATGTGGTGTCGTGTTGTGTAAACAGATGCTTAGACAGAGGCAGAACGCTGTGCGCCAAAGTCACATGCTAGGCTAAACACAGTAGCATGATTCATGCAGAGTGAGTGAGTGACTTAGGTGGAGGAGAACCTGAGCATTGAGCTTCTGGACCTCATGGGGGAGGGAGGAAGTGAAGCATCTAATCATGCAAATTAGAGAGGAGGAGGAGGAGGAGGTGGGTTAGGGGCCAGGAAAGGGAGGAAGAGGGTTGGAGAAGCACTAAACTAGAACAGGAAAAGGAAACAAAGGTGACAGTCCATGGAAGCAAGAGTAGGAAAGGGAGGAATGTTACCGACTTTTAAAAAGAAGCATCAGATTAAATGTAGCGGTGAAAGGTTGCCGTCTCTGAGCACAGCAGATCCTTCATCATCTCCGACTACTTAAGTTTTCCCAGGCCACTCCAACACAAGCACAGACATCATCCCAACAACACAGACACTCTTCCAACTTTCATTCGCTCCGTGATCAAGGTTCCATTTCATCATCTCCCCACGACTCCCAACATTTCACAAGAAACATTCATGGGAAGAAACAACAGCAAACACTTTCTCATTCACTCTCTCACACACACACACACACACACACTACCTTGTCCTCAGAGGCCTGCAGGCTCTTCAGGGATTGGTCCAGCCCTCTAAGCTCCTCCTCCAGACCCTTGGCATTGCTGTTAGTGTATGAGGAGGGGCCATCACAGCATCACCAGGACGGGACATCATGCACACATTACACATCCAAAAAACAAACAGGGGAGAGAATTTGGGGGTGGGGGGTGGGGGTAGAATGTAGGTCAAACCCAAACCCATGCAGGAGCACACGTGCACATACACGTGGACACACACACACACACACACACACACACACACACAAAGTTACGATGGGAAATGCTGTTGTCATGCAAATCACTGCATTTTTCTCATGAGGGCTGAACAATAGGGACCAGGCTTATTATAGGATAGTCTGCTAAACAAGTCTGGGTTACTGAATGTTTTTGAAAGAGCCTCAAGCGCTGGATTACTTCACTCATGCTGGAATGTGTGCGCTGTTCACATCTGTGCATGGCCACGGATGTTTGCGTCCTTGCACTGTCTAATGAAGGGGCTTTTATATGGAAACATTGAGGTGTGTGTGTGTGTATTTGTTTCACTCACGCCTCAGCCAGCTCTGCCCTCTCCTCTGTGCGCTCCAGCTCTCCCTCAACAATCACCAGCTTACGGGCAACCTGTATACACACACACAAACACACACACACACACAGATAGAGGAAGAGTTACAGTAAGCCAAAAGTGGCTATGTGAACGTGTGCTTGCTTAAACAAACACTCACCTCTTCATACTTGCGGTCAGCCTCCTCAGCGATGTGCTTGGCCTCCTTCAGCTGGATCTCCTGCAACTCCATCTTCTCTTCATCCTTCAGAGCCCTGTTTTCAATCACCTTCATCCCTCTGTCAGAGAGAGAGAGAGAGAGTTATTTGCAAGAACTGAAATGAGTCGATTTCCACTGATGTGCATTAATAGAATAAGACACGTCACAAGAATCTTTGATTCAACTATTATGGTTCTTCATACAGCTAAAAAGTTGTGTTAGTTAGATATTGTATCAAGGAAACTGTATCCAGATTCAGAATTGATTGAAGATAAAACATCACGTCAATGAATAGCCTTATAACTCTTCCAACCCAGGAAAAAAGGGATTTAAAAAAAATCCTCCTGCTGTGAGCATGTTCATATTTAGGAATGTGCCGGATGAATGTGTGCTCATGGAAGCACAAACACACGCGCACACACACACACACCTCTCGCTCTCATCTGCTGCCTTCTCAGCCTCCTCAAGCTTCTGCAGGGCAGTGGCCAGCCGCTCCTGAGCACGGTCCAGCTCTTCCTCAACCAGCTGGATACGCCTGTTCAGGGAAGCCACCTCAGCCTCGGCCTGACGGAGATATAGGAAACACAGAAAGGAAGAGAGAACAAGGGAAGAATAAAAAGGATTAACAAAAGGCACATTGCCAACAAGAAGCAGAAAAACTGTGGGATAGATCGAATGGAAGAGAGAGAGATGAAAAGATATTTATACATACATCTAATAAAAGACTAAGAGGACATGGGAAACACCACATAACTGTGCATGCATTGTTCCTGAAGTAAGAGGCAAACAAGTGGAGGTTTTCAATTACACCTGGTCTTCATGCCGTCTTTCATACTATGTCTATGGTTACCTTGAATCTTGGGAATGGGAATATTTGAAGTTATATAATGCATTCCGTCTGAGGCACAGAGGTCAGATAAGCAACAAAAAAAATATTGAGGAAGGAAATGATATTAGGTCGCCAAGAAATATAGGCCTACAAAAATAATCACTTTTGTATTTGTTTGGCTTTCGTACCCATCACGCCTTTCAACTTGTGGCAATGAGAAAACTGCAGGAAATCTTTTTGCAACAAAATTGCACAGAAACACATTAACCATTGCGCAGCGTCAGCAGCAGGAGAGCTTGTGCTGTTGCTGTAGTTACTAGCTCGAAACCCGGATATTACGACATCGCTTACAAACCCGAGAATTTCGCTCCTAATAAGGCTGTGAGGAATCTTGGGTGAGTCAGTCTGGCGTAACGCGTTGCTTCGCCGGGTATGTTTGAATGAAGATAAGCGCTTTCAACCAGATGATTGGGCAATATAAAAACTGAATATGCCTAGGCTACATAAAAACTCGTAGTGATTGTAATGGTGAAAAAAATCATGATTGTACGTAAGAAGGTCTAAAGGGCTACAAAAAGTTTGGACAGGTGCCAATGCAAGCAACACCAATTATTTTTAAAAATGCGTTATAAATCGCCAAGATGTGTGTGATCTCTAACAACTGAGACCTTAATCGTAATCCCAATGTGTCCTATATCAGGACAAAATCATACGAGTAATTTTTATATTCTTCGGCAGGATTAATGATAGGATAACAGTGAAACGCCAATTAACGTTCAAAAACAGTTTTTTTTACTTTAACACGGAGAGGTGTAAACTGTATGGCCCACATCAGATTTGGGCCTACCATCCGGAACGCGCCCAGTTTAGATGTGTCATCGACTTATGCCAACTAACGGTAAATCCAGTAGCTCTGAGCAGTCATCCCCTTCAAGAAATATAATTTTTCTGCATTCCAGAGTTTGGGCTACATAGTAGCAATAACTTTAGTGGTAGCCTAACGTTAGGCCATACTCACGTCTAAACTTTAAAGAGCAGCCTGAAAATAAATGTGAGAATCAAAAGAATAAGCGAAGCAAAAATACTAGAACATTAAATGTGAGAAACGAGAAAGTTACCGTCCTCTAGTTTTGTTCACCGATTTTAGTGGCATCAATCAGCTTTTACAAATGCATAGCCTACGCCTTTCCACCAACAAAAAGCATATGCCATTCATTAACTCCCCCGAACCGCGACAATGTAACTACAGACGAGCAAAAATTAGATAACAGCTAGTTCTCGGTTACTTAATTTAACTAAATTAGATACTTTAGCATACCTGTTCTCTCGAGCGTTTCTCCTCTTCGACCTGTCTCTGCAAAATCTCCGCTCTCTCTTCTGCTTCATCCGCTTGTTGCTGTAAAACTTTGATTTTTCGCTTAACCGCATCGATGCTGTTGATTCCGGCCATTTTTGTGCTCTTTTTAAAGTAATGTAGTGGTCGAGAGTGTCGTATCGAGTTGAATGGGGCAGAAGGGTGGACCAAGAGAATGGGGGGAGAAAAATGACGGCACCAACGCCCCGCCAACAAGTCAAATGCAGACAGTAGTGATGCGAGTAGGTTATCGGATGACCGGTTATCCAAAACTATCTTCTCCTTTCGCAGTTCTGTAGCCTGCAGTTTTATGGGTTTTTCCCCCAGAGAACCTTATCCTATCCAAATATCAAAGCTCAGTTCCAACCGTAAACCCACGTTGGAAGAATGAAATTGTTTGACCGCTATAGTGTTAGCCAAGCACCAAAAGTTGGAGAAGCGCTAGTTATTTCCCTCAGACGTGGCAAGCGCTTATAGACATTCGCTTCCGTTGTGAAGGTCCTGTTGACTACGATAGCAAGCTGCGATGCAACTGTTTTTCATTCAAAATAAATTACTAAAAAGTCAGTTCTTGTAGTGCAGTCAACTCCCCTTCCTTTCTGTCGTCTCACTTCATTCTTTGCCTGAAGTCTTCCTTTTTCAACCCACTTCCGCCTTACTCCACCCAGTCTCTGACGACCAGGACAATGACTAGAAAGCTGATCTAGGAACAGTCCCGATCCAGTTTTTCATCTTCCTGAGTATTCGACGCAACACTAGTTCTGATCTGTCGTCAGCTCTCAAGGTGGAGTCCTTAGGGACACCCACAGGTTATTACACGTATCATGGCCAGGTAAAATACGTAAGCAACAAGAGGATCAATCATTTTGGCATTCCAGGCCACTCCCAGACAACTTTGGGCAAGGCGTTTTATTCAAGTACACTTGACCTCAGATCTATAATCCAATAGCCTAGATCTATAATTCTGGTAGGCCTATAGAAAAGTGTAAACTTAAATAGCTGCATTTCAAAGACATTGGTATTTGGCCTCTACAAGTTAAATGTCAGCTATACTGAACAATTCTTTTGTTTTTATTGTAGGCTACTGTTTAAACCAGGAACATGTTGTATAAAAGTCAAAAACATACACTTCTCACAAATGATTCTTATGCGCTGTGAAATATGTGGCCGTGTCAACACAGTCAAGTATCCATTTTTTGCTCGCATCCTTAAAACATACACGCACACCATATCAGGCCGACCTACCAAGTAGGACACATAAGGAAGACTGATATCAGCTGCATAGTCACGGTCTGTGGTCTGCTGTCATTCTGTGTTCTTCATGCTCTCTCAATTACATGACTTCTGCTATGGCTGTATCTAAGATACAGGCAGACACAAAACACTTCCTAAGCAGTCATATGCCATGTTTTAACCAGTACAGAAAGTAAACGTAGCTCCTTCTCACCACAGTGTTACTTCCCTTCTGGAATTGGCTGTAACATAAAGCCTTTAAAACTTGTCTATTGTCAAGAATGTCTTACTCAAATATTTTGAGTACAAATATTTTCTTTGGTCAGTTTTCATTCACCAGAGATGACATTTGTATCAGTATAAAATTATAATTCATGTCAGAAAAAAAGATGTATCTGAGATGAAAGAAAATTGAGTGATACACACACAGTCCTATAAAACTAAGTAAAGAGATCTGCCAATCAACACACCAATTCATAGCTAAATAGTTTGTGCATCACTCATTATAGAGATTTAGGAGTTGTCACCAACTCAGCATTCAACATTTGACATTCCATTGTCTGTAAAGCACAGCACTAATTTATATATATATATATTCAATAATACTGGATATTTATTTCCTACAATAAAATGTTTATGAAACTAACTCTGTCTTTGCCAAAATGACTAGAGTACGTATACGCTACCCATGTTTCTTACAGAGTAGGCTAAGTGCCAATCGAATTCATTCAGTAGCAATAACAAGTAAAAATATTTTGGTTTAGTTAGGTTCCAATTGAATACTGAATGAATATGCTAAGATGTAAATGTACAGGGCCATTATTCAAACAGCAGTGTATCTTTCTACATTTTCAGGCTTGGTTGCACAATTTCCTGTGAGCCAGTTTTATTGTGTGATTACAACATGTGATGAGATATTACAACATGCACTACTATAACTTCACCAGCAGGTGGCAGTGCAAAATAAACATTGAAACTATACCTTGTTACAGGAGCGTGTTAAGTGAATCACTAGAACATTTGAGAATTTTGAAGATTATTGAGTAAATTGCCATGATATCTGCCATTCAACCTTTAGAATTTGCATGTAAATCTGAACTTATATCACCTTGTGTTAAGAGGCTTCTGTGAAGATCTAGCTGTGACTTATTACTTTCTCACACCCAAGGCTGTAAAGAAAGTCCACAAGTCTTCAATTTGACTCTATAATGTGTCAAGATAATCCCTTCTTTACGCCTGTCTGTGTGTGTATGTTGTGTGTGTGTGTGTGTGTGTTTGAATGAACATGAACATTTAGACCATCATATTCAGAGCTTCTACTTTGCTAGCACACACACA
>JAGFZM010001966.1:137883-152980 GCA_017657215.1 Limnothrissa miodon
ACGGAAGAGAGAAGGCCAAGGAGAAAGAGAAAGTGTGGAAGTGTGGGAACACAAGGCATGTGGGGAAGGAGGAGAAGGGGAAGGAGGAGAAGAAGGGAGGAGAAGAAGAGAAATGAAACAGGTTAACGCCCAAATAAGTGAGCGGACGGCGGAGGGATAATGTAGTGAGAGCTCCATGTCTGTGCCCCGTCTGTTCACTCAGTGAAGGGAAAGGCAACAGTGTCAAGTCAAGCAGCAATGTCTGTGCATTTGTACTGTCTGTGCACAGTGTGTCGCACAAGCAAGTACTTACTGTATCATAAATTAGGGTTCAATCCATGTGTGTACATGACATGTCCATGTGTGTGTTTTATTCTTACCATAGATCACATCTTGCCTCTTGATGACATCTTTGCGATGAGCCTGTAGGTAGGCGGAGTCAACAGCTGTGCTCCACGAATCAGCTTCAAAGTCCCGCCCCTCTATCTCCATCTCCTCCAGCATGGAAGTGTAGTAGGCCTCTCCTGAGCGACAGTGGAGCATTTGAATCTGTCCATGTCTCATACTGTATATCTATGCAAGCTGTTTCTGTGCCTCTAATGTTCCTCTCAATAGCAGATATGCTTGCATGAGAACTAATTAATATAGAGGCTATAACTAAATTGACATGGGTCATTTTATGTCTGTTACTATGTTATGAATCACATATGGGCCTATACCATGAATGTAGCCTGGCTAACGCGACTGATAAGCTCTTTGGAGCTTAGTCTGGCCAGGCTCAGTTACTACTGAGATTCTGGGAGGCGGGCTTAACCTAAGTCCATCAAATGCCTCTGTATTCTACTGGGAGAATCTACAACCAATCAGACCACTCAGTCTCGTTCAAGCTCGTTTCTCATTGGTGCCCTCGAGTTTGGGATAATAATTCCTCTAAATCGGCAACCTGGCCTGACCGAAATTTAATGTAGCGTCACAGGAAGTATGGGCGGGCCCAGGCTACCATGAATTTATATTTTATATTTATTTCTGTGTGTGGATGTTAACATTTAGGCTAAAATCCCATTGTATTTGGAATAAATCTATAGATATGTTTGTAAGTTTTGTGTGTGTGTGTGTGTGTGTGTGTGTGTGTGGCTCACCCTCATCGTTAAGAGATTCCATGGACATGGTTCTGCTTCTAAAGTTGAGTGAGTCTGTTGACTGAGAGAGAATCCTGCGCAGTCCCAAAGGATAGTCATCATTCATAGTCCTATACACACACACACATGTATGCACACAAACACACACACACACACACGTATGCACACAAACACACCACCAACAACCACCACACCACAACACCAACACCACGTCAGCCGCCACCAACGTGCAAACAAATACACATCACACACACCATACCAATGCACACAGACACAACACACAACATGTGCAACATATGTCCAAATCCATGCAACACACAACAAAACAGAGAAAAAAAAACACAAATCAAAGTGAGCAAGCATGTAAAAATAACAAGCACAGAACAAAACAAAACAAAACAAAAAAAAAAACAAAAAAAAAACCTAGACATCAAATGAAAGCTGAACACCACCACACAATATTAATACAACATTCAGAACATTCTGGAAACACTGAACAAACAGCAGCCTTTTGGCTTTTGGCTTTGAATTTGTGACGTGTGTCAGAACCACACTTGAAGGACGTGATACCCCACTAACACAGAGCTAAGACAGAACTGCCCTCAGACATTGCTGACAAGCCTAAAAATGAAAGCAATTAATACCGTAGGGAGTTTGATTCCCATCGGCGGAGGACTACAGTGCTGTGCTTTGTGTGTCTATGAAACAGAATCAGTCTGTGTGCCTGGCAGCTCACACTGAGCGCAGCTCCCTGGGAAAGAGCTTCTGAGATCTCTGTCTAGTCCATTCAGGCCCATTGGTGCCTGGAGAAATGGGGTCGAGATATATATACCCTCCACATGACTATGTGCTTCTGGTAAGACCTGGAATGGTGGCGGTTTTAGTCAATGTGCGTGTGCGGGGTCACTAAGGGTCTGAATTGGCCGACGACTATGAAAGTGATGAGAGTTGAGGTGTGTGCAGTGGTACATACACTGGAGTACGCGGGTACACAGACTATAACGACTGAATGGTAAACAGCCTTTAGCATCACAAAAAGCCACAACTCCTGAAAAAGAGGGGGGCCCTGCTACTCACCCCGCGATGTTATTGGTGGAGACACTCTTGGAGATGGAGAGGGTGGAGCGTCCGCGGCGAGAGCCCCATGACTGGGTGGAGGACGGGTAGATGGCTGAGCTGGGCCGCTCTCTCATCAGGGTGCCTGTGGAGGAGAGGACACCCAACGGGATGGAGGGATGAGAGGAGAGGGGAATGACACCGATGGAAAAGGGAAAAAAGGTGGATACCGGAAGAGGGAGAAAACAGCAGGAGGGAGTAGATTATGGTTTATGAGCCAAACAGGCGTGACTGGAGGAGAAATCTAAATTCTACTGACTCTCATCACGGCAGGTAAATGCGGGTAGGCTGTGTGCTTTGCAACTGCAATTTGACAGCTCAAGCCAGCAAACTGTGGGAGAGACTTACTCTTGTTGCGCATCGTCACACTTGAATAAGTCGATCCTGTCCTTGACAAAGCCATCTTCTGTTGCTGTGGCAACGCAGAGGATCAGAGCATGATTGGTTAGATGGCAGCAGATCGGTGACACATCTCATGTCTCCTAATTTGTCTCAGACACATTATTCAGAGTGATTATTAATACAAAATCATGGGGCCCATGTCCTGTAACAACAGCGACAGAAGTCTCCTGATCACCATCACTGTGACTAAGACCCTTAAGAGGGTCAAAAGCACTGAGTCATGTTGATTCAGGGAAAAGGGAAACAGCACCAGATCTGTCTGTCAGCCATTTTGTGTTACTGCAGTTGTGAGTTAGAGCCAGTTCTCTCTGAGCGCAGTAGAACCTCAGCCCTCTGCACTTACCCTCTGTTTCATCTTGGCGCAGTTGGGCAGTGTGTCTCGGCACCGGTTGTGGATGGTGACATTGCAGGCTGAAAGACACAAGACACAAACAAACGTGGGCTAACACTGTGAGTCTATGGAACACAACACTCTTCTACCTACCCCTTCTCTCTGGTCTGTTCTTTCTTCTAGTCTCTACATAACTCCCTCAAAACCCCATAGTAACACACTTGCGTGTTTTACATGTCTCTCGCTCTCTGTCTCGCTCTGTCTACTGTTTCCCTCAAGCTTTGGTTTGCTCCATTGTCTCAAATCAATTTCACTTCCTGCTTTGGGGGTGATTGGCCAGGAAGTGGACCGGGACCGGGGGCTTGGGAGGGGGTTCCCCAAAGCCCTCGTCTGTCCCCTTGACTATCTCTTCCACCAGCTCAGGAACTCAACCCCCACCCATTCCACACGTACAAACACACACGTGTGTATGTTCACGAACGCCCGCACACACACCCACACACACACACACACACAGAAAGACAAAATCTTTCTGCCTCTCAAAGTTTCACAACCCCGCTGGTTGTTCGGTTTGTTTCATAACCCAATTAACCACTGCTGTGTTTAATGTGTACTCCCCCACAGGAAAGGGTGTGATTGTGTGGGTCCGCAAATGGGTGTGCATATGACTGTTTGTTTGTGTGTGTATGTGTGTGTGTAAATGTAGGTGTGTGTATGTTTGGTGTGTGACTCAATTCATTCATGAAGGGGTGTAGGCTGTTCTAGTAACTGGTACAGCCAAAAGAACTGCAGTAGTGCGGATGACATGCCTGCTGCCTCTCTGCCTGCTGCCACGCAGGGCATAGCTGACTGCCCCCATTGAGCTCACAACAGGTGTAAGCCTCTAGGGCAAAGCTGGTGTTGTTACATTGCTGTCCGTCATAGTTTATGGTTATTGCAGATGTCTGTGTTGAAGCCTGCGTTAAACATGTTCTGTAACGACAGGAAGGCCAAGAGTGTACATGGACGTCTCGTCGATGTGAGACACCAACATTGTTTCTCGTTGTGGCTTAGGCAGAAGCGCAGCCATCACACCTTCATCTCTCAGTTTTTCATGCATTTGCCTGCACTGTGCATTATTATACAGCAAATAATAGCAGCTTTATGCTGTGAAATAATGTGTTGCTTGCTGTATACTTTACACTCTGGAAGTGCATTTGCCCACAAAGCAAACAAGACAATTTCCTGAAGAGGTCTTTCCCAAACCACGGCCACATATTTGGATGTCAAATGTGAAAAATTCTTGTTTTAATGTTTATTTTTCTGCTAGAAGTGACGTTGTGCGTTTAAGAAACATTCACTTCTCTGAACTTCTGAGAGATAATCTGAGGAAGCTAGTATCGTGACCTACGACACAGATGAGTGAAGCAGTTTGGGAACACCACTCTCACCCTCACAGCGCACATTTTACGAGAAGCCTCGTCCTCTGTCTATTATCAGTTTCCTGGGCTGGGCTGAAATAAATAACTAACAGCCTTTAGCAGCTACAACCAAAGTGGTTCTGATTTCTAGAACTTCTAGTTAGTCGGCTAATAAGCTAATCGGTCTTTGACTACTTCTATTAGGCCCGTGGGACTTCTTTAGTTCACAACAGTCCCTGGAAATGTGGTGGAATGTGAATGCTGAATCCTCGTGCCTTGAGCAGTTCTCTGAGGGGAGTAAGTCTGTTCTTGACACTTCATAGTAAACGAGAGGAGGATGGAAGGAACGGCAAACAGTGTTGATTATCTTGCGGTCCATCTCTCGCCGGTGTGTGTAGGAGGTCTGGGCGCTCTCCAAAAGCTCTGGGCGTACTGCTCCTGCCTTGCAAGTAGGAGTGTGTGTGTGTGTGTGTGTGTATGTGTGTGTGCGTTCTGTATCAATGCAGAAATCTGAGTTTAGATGTGTATTTATGTTGTATGTGTGTCTATGTGTGTGTGTGTGTGTGTGTGTATGCACGCACAATGTCTCTTTTCCATTTTTGCATGATGGCACCAATAACAAATACATATTCGTGAATCCTTCCAAGAATTGGTTCAGAATAAGATGGCTTATTCAAATAAATGAGGATTCACACCTAACCCTCACACTGATACACCGATCCCATTCCCAACACACTGAGCAGGTGTGTGTCAGAGCACAGCTGAGAGTCTGCAGAAACTCTGAAACTCTGAGTGTATGTGGGATAACATCATTTTCAGATGACTAAGAGCTGCATTCTGGACGACCAGAGAGTCTTCTTCAACAGCCAGCAGAGACAAAATGGAGAAGGGCCGACCCAGTATGAGTGCTGTGTGTGTGTGTGTGTCTGTGTGTGTGCATGTGTAATGTGTGTAGTGCGGTGTGCATGCGGTGATTGCGTGTGGCCGTGCGCTTGTATGTTTGAGCTCATGCGCATGTGTCTTGTTTAGGGAGCTGTCTTACAAAAATGTTAATGTATATATTGTATATGTGAATATGCTGTATATAAGGAGATTGGCCTATATTGGCCTATATAATCGACATACAGAGTAAGCCTATATTTATATATGTACACATTTACAGTAAGTTCATGTACTATATCCTGTGTGTGTGGTGTGTGGGAGTGTTGACTGTACTCACTGGGGCAGCTCAGGGCCTCTTTGGCAGTGATGCTCTTGTTGCAGGCCGAGCAGAGCGTTGTCGCGGAAACAGTCAGGGAGGTATAGAGGTGTCCGTTGCTATAGCAAGCCTCCCGCTCCCTCGCATCCCTCTCCAGCTCACGCATTCGCTCCTTCTCTTTGTTCTGAAGGAGGAAAACAAACACGCACACACAGTTCTTATTAACACTCTGTGTTCCTTGTAAATGTTATGAACTTTTATCCACTCATGTAGCATCTTGAGTGGAGCTGGCTGATTTAGGCAATGCTAAAGAGTGCAGGGCCACTAAGTTGTGTGCACTATGAAGGGCGAGTGTAACTCAGACAGGCAGTGAACCTTACCATTCCACACTGGGCGCTGCACAGCATGGCTAACAGGGTGGAGGTTCAGCTCCAGCACTAGCATTAGCCGTTAGCGAGATACACTCTTTTTCTGTATATATGAGCACCGCCATACTGTTAATAGGGAGCCGGAGACACAGACTTGAGGGAAATGAAAACATGCTTTGCACAGAAGTGACTGCTACTGGGCTGTTTGTTACGCACAAGCGGTCTGAAAGGCTCCAGTGGTTAGCGTACTGTATGGTGGGGGGGTGGGGTGGGGGTGGGGGTGGGGTACCCCTGGAGGACTGGCGGTGGCTTTGATGGCACATCTGGTTGAAGGATGAAGAAAACTCCCAAACTCCCCAGACACACACCCAAGTCAGACCTCTGGGGAACGGCAGCTCAGCTTCCTGTTTTGATTTCCAGACCTCCAGCCTGAAGTGCTGAGCCCATGGGGGCCCACACGTTAAGGTGATCTGCGCCTCACAAGATCACACCTTCTTTCAGTATGGAACAGAGCCTGTTTTGCAGTCAGTCACCAACATGGATACGTGCCAATAACTAGCCAATGAGTTATTTTCAAAAGGATACTGAGCCAACGCTGAGAGTGATGAGGTGTTGTTTTATGTTCCGGTTTGTTCAAACAGAGTTTAAAAATACATTTAATTTGAAATGTCTATTTTTTAAGTCTTACTCTATATGTCGATTTGAAATTATAGACCTGGAACACCGGCAAAAACCAAACATGGCTGACTTGCTGGACAATCTCCATGTGCATTCAAGCGGTGCTTTCTAGTTCTTGTTACTACTATAATGTACGGAGCCAGTAAACACACACACACCACTTTCGTCTGTGTGTGTGTGAGCCACTTCATCATGACGCCATGGGCCTGAGAGCTGGGAAAGATGCCTGGGGTCCTGTGTGTTTAAACAGCAGTATGACCATCCCACAGAATTACACAGAATTCAGTTACATCACTGATGAGGATATGTGTCAGAGGTCAGGTGACCTCTAGTCCTGTTGTCCTCTGCTGATTGTCTCCATGGTCTAAATACATAGACTACAGATTAAAGAATTAACAGCAAATGCTTCTTAATACTAAAACTTTTTTATATGAGAGATGTTCTTAAGCTGTGTATTAGCTCTTGCTTGGCCAAGTCCTAAATTTAGGATTCAAAAGCACAGCCAGTTCCAACAGACAGACACTGACAGAAATACTAAAAACCCACATATAGGTGCCGAATCCTCTCACAGTACTTCTAAAACACACCTCGAAGTGTACTTCTATACACCGAACAAAGTGTACTGGCGTGTACACTTGTGTACTGCCTACTTATGGAGTATGCTACAGGTAAACATGCACCCCTGACACACTTGAACTTTTGTTCTCGGGGAGCTTCTGGTCTGCTTTCACAGATGGCGACTCAGCACTTCATCTGAACCAGTCGGCCCAGTGTGAATCATCTTCCTCTTTCACCAGGAGATGAGTCTACTAAAACGCTACTAAAATGGAAGAACAGGCGCAGTGCATACACACACTGCCCGAGACAGATATGATCTCCGCACACAGATGCTCCATATGAATAGATGATGTTAGAGGTTTGACACAAACGACATGGGGGAAATGAAACTATACAAACACATACACAAACATGCACATACAGACACACACACCAAAGGTTTTCACTTTCTCTGCCGTCTCTGTGCCAGTATGTTTCAATGGCTTTTAAAATCATTGAATACATATTGTCTGTGTGAAGAAGTGTCTCAGGGCTTTGGTTTGGGAGCTCCCATGTACAGTCTGTCAGGTCAGACTTGTGTGTCTAAGACACCTCGCAATTGCATGTCAGTTAGTGTGTTGGCACACAGCACAGGAAGCAGCCAGAGAGGACTTCCTCTTCCCTCCTCCTTTGGTTGCCATGGGTACAACAGAAAAGGGGGTGGATTTGAGGCTGTACAAAAGTATGAGAATTTGCTAGTGTGTGTGTGTGTGTGTGTGTTGGTGTGTGTGTGTGTGTGTGAATGCCCTTATGTGAGCAGAGATTGAGATGTGTAGGTGTGTGTGTGTGTATATGTGTGTGTGTGTGTGTGTGTGACCTCTTTCTAACCACAGAAGTTTCTCTTTCTCATAGTGTCTGTGTGTTATGCAACAGGCTACCGTTAAGAGATTACAGGAGCTGAGGAAGAGGTATAAACCAGAAAGATGAAAGGTAGACGAATGTTTGTGTGTTTGTATGTGTTTGTATATATACTAGATGCCATTACCTTGCATCTTGTTGATCACCTCTAATGAGATGTTTGTTATCATGCCAATTTTTTACATTAACAGTTATGTTCTTTTATGATGAAGTCATGGTTATCTGTACGGGTAATACTCGAAATACAACTACAAATTTCAGTTTTATACTTTGGCACAAGAAATGTGTGTCCCTGGTATAAGCCTAGCAGTATCAATGGTTACAATTTTCATTCCTTCATTTCAAAATCAAATTCCTTTGAAATGCACAATAGTGACAGCAACAAACAAATGGTTTTAGATTGAGCCTTTCAAGATATCCAAGGTCTGACTGAGTTGGAGGAAGGGGTGTGTAGAACACAGACCTTGTTAGAAGGGTATTTTTATTCGGTGACGTGTTATGCACAGGCCAGACAAGGGCAATAACACAATTAGAGGGGTAGCTTGTTCCACAGTTGGCCCGAGCGTGGAGGCTCTGCCCCAGTCTTCTGTGAGGAATGGCCAAATGGTTCTAATAAAAAGACCTAAGGGCCTGCAGGTGCGAGGAGGTCAGAAAGTTATTGGGTTTGGGAGTTTTATGTGGGAATACACAACTTTGGATATGGAAAGTGCATTAGACCAAGATCGGATACATGGGTACTTGTCTCTACTATTTCATGCTATTTACAACTGGGTGTAAATAGACACATATACTTTTGGGTGTAAACAGCATTTTAGGCTATACATACATACAAGAGCAATCAGCATCTGCAGTAAATAGTATTTCACTTGTACCCTGGTATACTGCTCATCCCTATGTGTGTACACACACACACACACACACACACACACACACAGGTGAATTTGATAGGCAAGCACAGAGGAAGACATTAGAGGAAGTAATACAGCAACCAGATACTGTTTAGACCTCCAGCTCTAAACTCTTCTGTTACAATGGGCAGCAAAAGCTTTTATATCTCCACAGGAGTAAAGTTGACACAACGAATCAGAGGTTCAAAGAATCAATGTCAAATGTTGGCTGTGTTTAAGGCTACATATACAGTGCATCAAACATATGACAAGACAGCATTGTGATGTACAGGTGCGCTAACCTTCTTATTAAATCATCAGTGTCTACTATCCTATACTGTCCAGCAGCAGCGTGAGAGCCTGGTGCTAGTTACTACATCAGGTGCAGGCCAAGCATGACCAGAGCATGACCAGGCCAAGCATGACCAGAGCATGACCAGGCCAAGCATGACCTAAGGTCACTCATCCATCGGCCCTAATAATGGGAGTGGGACCAATATGCCCTCTGGCCAGTAAGTGGGTTCAGAATGAAAGTGTTTAAGTGGATGACCCCCTGTGCCGTTCACTGAGCTTTGTGCGTCCCACAGCCCTGACTGAAGCCCAGTGCCAGCGGAGGCGTCTGATGCTCCAGTTAGAGGCGAGATGCAGCCAGATTTAGCAGCGGGCTGGACAGCCAACAGCTCCCTGCGGGCCGCTCACACTGGCCTGAATACAGGCTCAGCAGGGACCCAGGGGCTAAAATAGAGCTCCTGCTTGCACCCACCACACACGGCAGGGGAAGGATGCGGAGGGTCATGATGATCTTTGACCACACATATACTCAGATGTGACCACACACACACACACACACACACACACACACACACAATCAACTTCATACTGTACATGAGCATTAGCCTACAATGCCATACTGTCCTAAAATAACAAACACATGATCACAAAAATACATGAAAGAACATACAAGAATGTATGCACACACAGAGAGACTAAGGTCCTGCCTTCATATCACCTCAATTTCAACAGCTTTAGTGAGGGAGAGGCAGGCCTAGATCTAATGGTTTAAAACTGGTAGTCTAATCTACAATGTTTACAGGCTATTCTAGTCAAATCTGCATTTACAGAGCTTTTCTTCACACAACTTTACAGACCCTTAAAAAGTCCAGAGTGTTGCAATCATTTGGCCAGCAATCGGGCAATATTGCGCAAATCTGTCTCACAGATGCACACTGGTCTGAACAAAATACAACAGTGGAATTAAATGAGCTTTTACTATGTACTTCACGCGATAAGTTTAGTTTTCATCGCACTTTAAAAAGCAGACAAGGCGAAACCAAGTAGGCGAAGCCGCAAATGAAGACAAATGCGCGTTTCTGTCACCACAGAAGGAACATTGGTATACCCTTAACTTGGAGCCTACGGACACAATAAGCGGTAAAGTGACTTAGAAGAAAATAAAGATAGTTTCAATGTTCATAATACCTATTGTACTTAATTCGCAAAAGCCATATGTTAATCGAAGGCATCAGTCTCTAGCAGGTTTACATACATGTAATGCGTTGCGCTCTTCAAGTCGTTTTTTGTATTAACTTACCCGGAGACTGATCTCTCGCATTCTCTCCTGACGGAGTTTTGACAGATCCGCTACTCGAGACATTATAAATTTTGGTAAGCAGCAGTAAGGTAATTCACTTTGGGAGAGGTTGCTTAGCTTATTTCCTTTATGTGTGCGCTCATCTAAGTAGTGAAATATGTAAAAACAAGCAATACAGCAACTTCCTCTCTGCTTTCTCCACAAGAAGCTCTGTTCTGGTAGAATACTGATGACTAAAACAGTGCGCGAAACGAGCGCATCAGAATCTAAAGCCCCGCCTCGCCCACCTCCAATAAAGTCTGTGTTGCTGTAAGCACTGCGCTCTGGGTGTGTGCGCGCGCATGTGTGTGTGTGTCTGAGGGAGAAAAAGAAAAGAAACGGAGACTAACGGATAGACTTTCGGGGTCCAGTAAAAACAATTTTATGCCAATATGTAATTTCCGCTGTTTAACGGTCAAACGTTTCCCACCAAAATAACCGACCTAAAGGTTTATTAAGTCAGTATTTTCAAAAACTCGGCTCGTCTAAAGGAAGGCAAAAGCAGTAGGCTATGTGTCCTAATTTCATTAGAGCGCTGACAACAGGTTGCACTTTTCAGACACAGATGGAGAGTGTCTTCCACTCCAAAGACCACGCTACTAAGTAGAGAAAGTCTGGACGTGATCCAGATTTTCTCTGGTTGGGAGGAATTCACGCCACTTAATTAAAAAAGACTGTACTTTAAATTTATATTACGGCGGGATTTCAAGTCAATAAATTTAATCTAAACTACTGTAAATATGGCTACATTTAACCAGACCCATAGCCCAACTTTTAAGGTATTTAATACATTACATTTTTCATTTGTTCATGAGAATATAATCTCAACTACAGAGTAGAAAACCAACTTTGAATATTAAGACTTTTAACAGCGTGGTGCACTTTATAAATTCTGCCTAATTTCATAATTGCATTAGTTTGCTTATGCTACATGTATTTTCATATACCACACTGTTTCTCTATTGTCTCTATAATCTGAAATCTGTAATAGTATGAGCATCATGGATAGTGTAGGCTATATGTTGTGAAGCTGGTTTGCACTGAACATTTCAGTTCAAGTGTGGTTCAACTCCCAGATTTAAGTCAGCTGAGATGCAGTTCACAAGCATCTAAGACGGGGGAGGGCCTGTCTCTCGTGTGTGTGTGTGTGTTTGTGCAGGCTGGGGCTGCTGAGAATAGCCCCCACTGCCCAAAATGGAAAGGAAAAAAAGGAGGGAAAAAGCGTCTGAGGTCGCCGTGCCAACATCTGTCACCATGCCAACAAAACACTCAGTCTGTCGGGGTGGGAACGCAGCAGCGGTGGAGGCTGCAGGGCTGGATTAGACGGAGGAATCTGGATTGGGTCACTTTCTGGAGATGAACAGGGCCCAAGATGGCACAGAATGGCTGGGAACAATCCTAGGAGCCAGACAAGTGCATTCAGCGTGCATACTATCTAGCTTGTTCTGTGACTCATCTTAGTGATGCCAGTGATCAACAGTAATACCAGACAAAAAATATCTATGGCATTTAATCTCTCTCTCTCTCTCTCTCTCTATTTTATATGTTTGTGTATTTCCCTGGCTATGTACTTTTTGTGTACATCATTACAATTGAGGTGATGCACAAACTGAATTGACTCCTTGTCAGGCTCCGTTGTCCTGCTTTGTCTCTTTGAATACTCCAACTGGACCTTCATTTGTGCTCGTGAGATTTAATATTCTCCAATCACTTTCTCATTCTCTTTCTCTTCCTCTCAGTCAACCACCCCTCAATCTTTCTATCTCACTCCTTACCCTCCTCCTCTATCCTCTCCTCTCACTCTGGGGCTCGAGCAGCGTTCGAGGGCTGCCTGCTCCGTAGGCGGACGGCTCTTCAGCTCTCGCAGAATCTCCTGAAATAACCGGTCACGTTAGACAGGTCTCTCTCTCTCTCTCACTCTCTCTCTATCTCTCTTTCTCTCTCTCTCTCTCACACACACACAGACACACACACAAACTCGGAGGTGGGATGGTGAGCAATTCAGCGCACCGCAGGTCTATGCAGTAAAGGCTATCCGCGAACTGCAGTGCAGTGATAGCAGACGTGCACCCAAACAGCACCAGAATAGCATGGACACAGCTATTAAAATGTTCTACATCCCAGCAAAGATTGGTATCTCTAGCAGTCACCAACCATAGCAACTGTAAACTCAGGAGAGAATATAGTATAGTTTCATGTCAATGTAAATGCTCTTTAAAATTCACACTCTGAATGGCCATTCAAATTATGTAGAGATCTATTCGTTGTCAGTCACCAAATGCTGAACTGAACACAAAATCATTGCAGCCTCCTATGGTGATTTTCGAAAAAACAAAAATAACCTTGTAAGTCTACATTGCAAATACAATGAAGCAACTTTTGATTTGGTATTATAAAGTGACATAATGCACAGCCACCCTACTGGTCATTAACCACAAATGAGTTCTTTCTGATGAGGACAGAAGCTCCATCTATGCTGTTTTGTCCTTGTGATTTCCAAGTTTGGGAGATGCTGATTAATCTTAGGTTTGTCAGCGTCTGTTCATGCAAATGACTGTGAGTTCACAGGATATGTGATTTAGTCCGAATGGAGAAACGAGTAACGTGGCCGTTTGATAATATGATCTGGTTTGTGTGAAGTGCAAGTGTTGATCTGACAGATCTCTTGTGTGACCCTGGTTCTTTGAATGAACGTGGCATCTGCTCACTCCAGCTCTCTGTGCCTGCTGGAGTTCTGGGAGACGAGAGAGGCAAAGCTGAGCGTTGCCGTGGGTTACCACTGAGTAGACGAGCGCTTTTTCAGTGACATTCTGTGTGGCATACAAAAACTGTGTGTGTGTGCATGCGAGAGAGAGAGAGAGAGAGAGATAGAGAGAGAGACTTTATTGGAGTGAGCATAAGAAGATTTTGAAGAACGTTTGCATGAATGTGCCCATGTTTGCCTGCATAACTTTGTGCGTGTAGGTGTGGGAGTATGTGTGTGTGTGTGTGCGTGTGTGTCTACCCAGTGATGACCAGGTATACACTGGCTTGGAGATAAATAGTATTCAGTATGAAGGGACAGTGAACACATCATAGTTATTTGAGTGTGTGTGTGTGTGTGGTTGATTCTAAAAGTGTGTGGGAGTGTGTGTTCAGGTGTAACTGGTATATGAGGAAGTGAAAGAAGAGTACTAAATAGAGCTATAATAGAAAAAATATAAAATGTCTGATGTTAATGTTGAATAATAGAAAGCGATGTCAGTTGCTAATTTGTAATTTTAATTCTCAAGTGTAATAAGACTTCACTTAAATATAATAACTGCAGTCTGACATCATTCTGCTGAAGCTGTAAGAAGCTGTAAGAAGCTGTAAGATGCGTGAGTGCCAGAGCAGAGCAGTCTTTGACTGTGACTACTGTAATAAATGGAAGAAACTTCACAATTCACATTATCGTAGTTTTGTTCTTGTGATGTCATCCTTTTGTGAATTCCATTTAGTGACCATTTCAAACCTAGAAGTCTTGGGTCATCGACCAAAACTCAAAGAACCGGTCATACAAATTGGATTCAAGAAACTGCATCTGAAGAGAGAAAATAGAAACAAAAACGGGGAAAAAAAGAAACAGAAAAAAAAAGAAAAAAAGTGTGAACAAAGAAAAACCCGGTCACTAAGGGTGGTGCTGCAGCAGATGCAGACTTCAGTTGGCTTCACCCACCGAATCCCAAAATGTGCAGCATAGATGGAACTTTCATGTGGCCTGGGAGTCGAGTACTGAAACAGGTCTTGCTCCAACCCTCATCCCAGCCTTAGAACATCCCTGTTAACTATAGAAGAGTACACTTAAATAGGAGCTGAGTACTAACCCCCCTGGTTCACCGTTTCAATGTCTCCCCGGTCTTGGGAGTGCGTTTGTTACAATCTAATGTCCCTACTTCTGGCTGTGTGTTTATGGAACACAGCTCCCCCCTCTGCTTCAAACCTATAGCATTATTAATGTGAGTAAGAGTCAAATCCAGCATGTGTGTGTGTGTGTGTGTGTGTGTGTGTGTACACATGTGTGCGTAAGAGAGGATGATTAAGCGAATAGGATCAGGCAGGTTGGCACTGCTTGTGATCTCTATCTATTCCCACACGGACAGAACAGGTGAATCTCCCTCCGTGTCTCGTTTTAGTGCAGATCCGCCAGACTGAGTGCTCATGAGCAGTCTGCTCAGGCATTTCTTTCATCTGTGTATGTGTGTGTGTGTGTGTGTGTGTGTGTGTGCATAGGCTGGATGATAGTGTTCCATGGCTACGATGTACTATACTGTCCCTTCCTCTCCTTACAAAGGTCTAATGACATCTTGCTCATAATGCAAATGCAATTTCATTACAATTGCAGCCACACCTGTTTTAACCCTGTTAGGACACAACACACCCGTGTTACTGCAGTGTGTAATAGATGAGCAGGAGTGACTTGCACAGAAGCTAACAGCTAACTCTGGGCAAACACAAACCCATGCCGTCACCGGCTCATGCAGAAGTGCTTGCGG
>JAGFZM010001966.1:152990-170816 GCA_017657215.1 Limnothrissa miodon
TGGGTCTGCTCGACTCATTAACACACACACACACACACACACACACACACACACATCCACTTCCAGACAGGACACCAGCCACCCTGACACACACTAGACACTGAGCAAGAATCTGTTTCACACACACTCCCACTTTCACAGGTACACACACAAAAACACACAAACACACACATACACTTTCATACGGAAAACATATTTGGTGCAGTTCTCTGCAGCGCAGGGAACACACACACAACCCCACTTTGCCTGTGCAGCAGGGCTCCCTAGACACTGGAGTATATTTGGGTGCGGGGGGCTAAATTCCTCTATCTTTAGTGCGGCCTCCTCCTGGGAGATGTCAGGCTGACTGTGTGGGCCCTGAGCTTGTTTCAGACAGTGACTCACCCTAATCAGCCAGGTTAGCTGGACTCACTAGCTGCTCTGACACTCACACAACGCAGCGGATGTTAGCGGTGATTCAGAAAGAGAGAGAGAGAGAGAGAGAGAGAGGGTGGAAGAAGTTGGGAGATTTAAAGGAAAGGGTGAGTGCACGTTTCCTGTCTCTGGCTGGCATGGTCTCAACCTGCCCCCTGAGGGCCTTTCATGGTATTGCAGCTCACACTAACAGAAGCTTCTACAGGCAAAGGGCTACCTGAATAAACACAGTTTCTCTCTAACTGTTGCTAATTCTAAGTGAAAAAACAATTCTTTTGATGGACGTGAGAGACGGTATGATAGTTGCTGCCCTGCCATGATCCAACTACCTCCAGAACAACACAAAGGAAGGAAGTGCACAGGAAATGTATCTGGGTTGAGCTCGGGAATCATCTTATCATCTTTCCAAACACTGGCCTCCCACACTGTCAGCGCACACATGCACAGCAAACCAGGACATTGCCAAATAATTCCACTTTGCTGGGGTTTCAGACACACCAGTCATGGAGGTCACACAAGAGGCCGATGACGTGAGGATTTATTATTCTATCTGTCAGTGGGTTAGAAGAAACAAGCAAGCTCTATTCAAGACGGATTTATGGGTGCGTGACCAGCTCATTAATTAAACTAAAAAAACACATTCACTTTAACTTCTATTTTCAATCTAAAGCATCGAAATGAGTATGTTTTATAAAAGTGTTATTAAAGAGAGAGTGTTATTTTGTGTTTGATATCTAACACAACACCTTTTTCAATTATTACTCACGGCAATGAAGTTACTTCAGAAAAATAAAATAAATAGTAAAGGAAAATAAAAAATGCACCTTCCTGATGGTTAGGGTGGGCAATATGCTTCTGAAAACTTGTTGTTTAAAGATAAATTAAAAAATGAATCAATTTCAAACTAAACTCAGCTAATCAAGCCATGACTGAAATACCTCTGCTTTGGAAGTGTGAAGCATTTATTTGTATTCACTAATATATCTCCCGCTCTAACAACGTGCAAACAAATACTAGATCTGTGTGTTTGGCCTGTAGCATGAACTTATGTACTATCCTATTACTATGGGAAGATTTAATGTAGCCAGGTCTAAAGACTATGCTGTCACAATATTCCAGACACGGAACAGGAAAAGAACCTGCTGGAAAGTGCTGGATAATTCCTGGAAGCAGCTTTGCTCTTTGGCCTTAGGCGTTACCTTGGATCTGCGGATGGAGATCTTGCGCAGGAAGCTGAAGGTGCGTCCGAGTGTTCCCAGCTGCTCCTCCCGGTCTTCTTCCTCAACCACATCACTGTCAAGACTAACATAATACACAACACACAAACACACTTAACAAAACAGGCATCACACAACAACACATATTGAATATACACAGTGTGAGTATTCTGTGAGATTAACGTGTCTTTTACAGCCAAGGTGTGTTGTTTAACGAGGCCTTCCATAGAAGTGTTTACCTTTGAGTGGAGCTTCCAGTTGGTGAGTACAGCATGCCATCTAAGACAAACACAATTATTTACTGAAGAAACTTCCATTCACACAGTTGGAATCTTGTTGACTTTTACAATATCACCATTACTGTCAAATATGATGAGATTACAGTGATAGAGAGAGAGAGGGAGGAGAAAGTGAAATGAGTGGACAGATTGTGGTGACAGAACTATTTGTTTTTATTTTATAAGAAGAATAGTAAGAAGCCACACACGAAAAGTAAGAATGTGGAACAAATGTGGTGAGAAGCAGAGTGATGAGATTTTGTGAAAGCATACCTAAACACGGACCCATTCTAATGTTCTAACCAACGTTAATGTTCTAACCCAGAGCTAACCCACTGTTCTAATCCACTTTAACTGTTCCAACCCACTGTTCTAACCCACTTTAACTGTTCTAACCCACTGCTAAAGTTTTGTGTCTGGCAGCCCAGCGAGTGTCAGATAGGTGAAGGTGGAAATACTTTATCTGTGTGTATCTCTGTGCTGTACAGTCAGCTGAATTTACATGTTTGTATGTGTGCATTTGTGTATATGTGTGTGTGTGTGTGTGTCTGTGTGTTCACCATAGCAATGGGAGCGGGGTCGTGGGGCAGAGGTGGTGGGAGTCCGCTGTTCCACACTCAGAACCGGAGCCGAGGCACTGCAGCCGTGCATCTGAGTGGACTGCTCCTGTGAAACACACACACACACACACACTGAATTATGAGCACTTCTCTACACACCCACAATGGACCCATCCGTTCAGGGATATCAAGTTATGACCCATGAGTTATAACAGGACAAGATTATGTTATAAATTAGTGACATTGTACATTGACATCTGTATGTTTGGTATGGTTGTTATTTAAAACATCAGCGGTATGTTACAATCAAAGTATATATTTTAGTGGCGTAAACAATGGCAATCCTTCTTTTAAGGAGGTTGAGTGGCAACCCAAAGCTTGAATCCAAACGCACGCACCTCCAGCACAGAGCGGTGCTCTGGTCCCACCTCCTCTTCAGTCAGAGAGGACAGGGAGCCCTCCCTCACCCGCCGCGACTCACGCACCCGCCGCACCCCCATGGCACCCCCCAACACCAGCGCCATCTCCGCTGGGTCCAGATCCTCCAGGCTCACGCTGCCAGGGCCAGGCACGGGTACAGGCAGAGGTACAGACAGAGGTACAGAGACACAGTCACAAGGTGAGAGGGCAAACACAACAATATTTGAAAACCAGATGACAATAATAACATCTTCTGGCAATAATAATCAATTAATGAATTGATTATTCATCAAATATGATGAATACTCTACATTCCTAAACTTTTTTATCTTAAAAAAAATCAACTTCTATTGCAAAATTCCATCAGACCAAAACAAAGCGAGAGTGACAGTCATCTATCCATACAGGACTTTTCCCATTTTTTCCAATCTGAAATGGGTCCGTCCCAAATCTCTCCTGCTGCCACCCTCCTCTCCTGCTGCCACCCAGTCTCTGCTTGACTGTTCCCCAGATTGAGCCACAGCTAGTGGTCCGTTCCCCATAAGCCATGTCAGAGTCCTGGGCAAACACTCCCTCTCCTCCCCTCCTGCCACTGCTGGGGGATGTTCACTTCTCCCCACACTGCCATGGCAATGAACAACACAGCTGTGGTAGGTTGGTGTTAAGCTTGTGTCTGTGTGTGTGTGTGTGTGTGTGTGTACACATAGGCGAGGGAAAGTGAAGATCTGTGTGTTCTTTGAGTGTGATGCTGTGTGTGTGTATATGTGTGTGTGAGTGTGTGTGTGTGAAATAGAGTGTGCTTATTGTATGTCTGGGACTGAGACTAGCTAATATCCTGACTACAAATATATCACAATATAAACTGATATCAACCTTAATCTCTCCAACTGTGGCGAGTGGAGTGGGGATCATCCCTACAGTATATGGCCAAGAGCTCAGCACTGATGATATTACTACAGGCTAATCTAAACAGACTAATTGCTATTTAGTTTAGACCAGTGCTTAAAAGTGCCCCATTCTCAGAATTCCCTTACTACAATACAAAAGTTAATGGCAGTGGACACTGTGATTCTGTACATCATAAATATGTGTGTGTGTGTATGTGTGTGTGTGTGTGTGTGTGTGTGTGTGTAAAAGTCCATCTTCAGAAAGTCATGCCCTGTATTGGTTGTGCTTCTGCAGGTGACGTCACTAATTAGCTAATCTCCTGGTCTGAGGAGCTGTGCTAAACTAATGAGAATCAGCTGCTTTAGTGAGGGAGAGAAATGTACAGTGCTGCTCAACACTGCAGCTCCTTTTTTGCATTATTTGGCCATAAATTGTGCTCTGATATTCATCTGAGTCACACTAATACAGACAACCACAACGTGCTGAAGCTAAGAACGTGCTAACACATAAGTTCCTACATATTCATGCTTAGCTATCCATGTGTGCTGTTTCTCAACCTCTATTGGTTAAGACCAGTGTTCTGCTGGATAACTGGTTTAATGGGATATATGTGTGTGTTGTAAATAGGCTTCCACACTGTGACACTGCGAGCGTGTGTGTGTGTGTGTGTGTGTGTTACCTGCGGGACTCATTGGGCGAGCAGCCCTGCACCACAGCCCCCGGCTCCCAGCTGTGCCTCCTCCAGGGGTCCAGGTGGGTGAGGTGGCGTGTGGCGGGAGAGCGCAGCACCACGGCCCCATCATGGGGGTTGGGTGAGGCAGGGAGGGAGTTGAGGGAGGGCGTTGGAGAGGAGAGGGACGTCGGGTGGAGCCTCTTTGGAGATGGAGAGGAGGTGGAAGAGGAGGTGTCGGGGTGGCGGGGAGGAGAGAGTGACGGCGGTCGCGGAGTAGTGGACATCTGGGAGAGGAGAGGAGAGAGAGAACAGCACAGAGGTGTGTTACTGTGGCGGATAGTGTCACAGACTAATATCATGTCAACCAAGCCCAGTGTATCAGGGAGGCAAATGTCACAAATGTGACACAATCCACAATCACTCTAAGCCTAAAAAATGGTATATGTAGACCCGGCTAAAACAAAGTTGTAGCCACATGAATTCGGAACATCTGGCGTTTCCAAAGTGGAAGCTTCTCTGGTGGGCAAATCTGGATTGACAGTGCATCCGCAAGGGTTTTGTTCTGCTCACAAATTGAAAACACATTCATGTGAATGGGGCCTATGACAACCACAGTAGGAGCAACAGGCAGTACCTAGTCAAGGTAACAGGAGTGTCCAGTGACACTCCTTGTACGAGAAAACTAGTCTGGAAAAGGACAACATGTACCTAGTTAGGGTGTGTGTGTGTGTGTGTGTGTGCAGGTAAGAAGGTCTTCTTCCACCAGAACACAGTCCTCCCACATATAAAATTGCCACAGTACTCTAGCTTGACCTATTAGAATCACCCATACTCTAAACAGCATTCTTATGGATTCTTTTAAGCCTATCTGATTATAGACTACCCCATCAGTGGAGACTAGCCCATGAACATAGACTACCATATGAACATTGACTACAGCATACTTTCTCTCTTTCTCTCTTGCATGAGGATCTTTAAACATAGCTGCCAAAGACTGAATTTAACCCCAAAATATGAGATTCAAAATAATTTCAAACTGAGCAGTGTGAGTGTATGAGTGTATGAGTGCACAGTGTCTGCCTGAGACAGGCACCAACAGCTCATACTAGAGGCTGAAGGGAGTCTAAAGGGTTGGAGAGAGAAAGCCAGAGGCCACTGTGGGTTTGACGTAGGAGCTGCTCTGGGAGGACGATTGATTGCAGGTTAATGCGGACCGTGCGGAAAGCACAGGGAGGAGACGCAGCTTAAACGCATGCATGTAGTCAAGCATGTAGTGATGTAGGGCTGGTATTTCGCACTGGAGCTAATAATAGACGGATTAAGATGGACCAGTGACTGCACAGTTAGAACACCCGTCCAAATAAACACACACACACACACACGGCACTGTCACATGCACTGACACACACACACACACACAAAAAATGGCTACGCATGTACGCACCGAATCAGGTAGGTCCTCAAGTCCCATACTCAATGGCTGTGATGAGGGCGCCTCCTATAGGGACACTATGGTCATTACCCTCGTGCTCCTACTGGGGTCAGGACCTGCGGGGAAAAAGTGTTTACAGACAAATATTTACAGATCCTGAGCTGCTTAAATGTTTCAAGGCATAGATGAGATTTTCTTGATACAAACAGCCGAGGGGTCAGGATCCAATGAGAATCCCTTAGAACTAAAACAAGTTCCAAAACACAGTCTAGTTCCCTATAGTATATTATATAACAAAGTTCAACTGTCAGCTATAAACATTCTATAGTATGGAGGAGGGGCGTCGGAAGTTCGAGAACCTTTTTACTGTTATTGCAAAAACTCTCAAAAAGTAATTGCAAAACTCTCTTACCACTGAGAGAGCAAGTTACTTAATCTTTATTGCTATAGGTGTTCATGTGTGTGTGTGTGTGTGTGTAGGGGTGCGTGAAGGTAGGTGTGTGTGTATCTTTATAGTGCTTGCGCACGCATGCCTTGCGTCCGTCCGCATCTGTGAACGGCGTGTGTTCATGCTTTAACACCCCAGACGGCACAGGGCAATCCCACAGTCAGCAAACAGCAGATAAGACTGCGATTAGGGCCCCTCCACACCCACCACAGAGCCTCTGACGGAAGAGCAGAACAGTACACGGGAGGAGAAAGGGAAAAAAACGACAGAGGGACAGGACACGGGGAAAGAGGAATGATAATGGAGAAGGTGGGAGACAGGAGGAATGAGAGAACGTATAGACCCTATAGGATTGAGACTCTTCTGTCTCTTTTCACTTTTCTGCTTTCAATTTCACATTCCCACACAGTGACACGAACCACAAACAATTGAACGCCCAACCATAACCTTTGGCACACACAGTGTTTGATGGCCTTGCCCAAAGACACACAAACACATACACACTCTAATCAAACAGATTTATAACATCATGTCAAAACAACGGGTCAACCCCAGGCGAATGCACCTACCCACGTCTCACAAAGTCTGTGTTACATCTGCATCACACACAAACTACTCTGATAACGTTTCAGGAAGACAGAGCTTTGTCTAGAGGTTATGCCAACGCAAACATAAGGTTATCTCACCAAGTGTGTGTCTTCCTCACAAACTCAAACAGGCAGTCCTCTGCTCTCTTTCCTTTCGCTCCTACACATTGCTCCCCTCTTCCTCTCTCTCTCCACCTCCTTCATTCCTCTTTCTCTCATCCCTCCCTTTTGGGTTCAGATTTCCCCCCATCAGGGCAGCTGTAAAGTGACTTCATCTCAGGAATATTGTTTGAAAGAGGCCCCACTTCAAGGAAATACACACACACACACACACACACACACACACACATTAAGTCATTCATGCAGACACACCCAGTTTAAAGCAAGCAAACACATACACACACACACACACTATAGCTTCTCAGTCTCTCGGGAGCCCAGCAAAGCTCTGAGCTCATAGATCTCGATTAGGTCTCCCCCTCTACGTCAATGTGCGTGTAGGTGTGAGTGTGAGCAACAGGAGAACATGAAACACCCCAGCTAAGGCCCCTCAGTGTGTATGCGTGTGGCGTGTGGCGTGTGCACACTGTAGTCACTGTAGCAACAGCGTATTACATCACTTGGATTGGGAGCCTTCCTGTGTAAAGGCTTAACTGGGAACGGTCAGAATCACAGATGAGAGGTTTCCAGTGCACATGGCTATGTGTGTGTGTGTGTGTGTGTTCGTGTGTGTGTGTACAGTATGTTTGTATGGCTTTAAGATTGAAAGACAGACAGAGCTGAAGACCGGAGAACTATAAAGAAAGAAAGAAACGATTGATCTTGAGATTGGCGATTGTCACTCATGGGAGACTGCCCTGAGGATTGTGAGCTGTCTCTGGCTGGCCTCCATTTGCCCCCAATATACTGTACGTGTATCCTGCTTCCATCCTCGCCCTCTCCCGCTCCTCTCTCCTTAAACAGATCCATCACTGCACTGCCTCTTTGGTCCTGTCCCCTTGTCCCAAGGCTCAATCGGGAAACTCCAGTGCAAACACAGGAAACAAAGGCGAGAAATGTGTCATGACTCCAGCGTGTGAGTCAGAAACAGAGAGAGAGAGAATATGCAGCTATATTAGCCTATGAGCTATGTAGCTGTAGTTAAAATCAGAGTCATTGTTTTAGCAGTTAAGATGTCAACAGTTCAAACGATACAGAACCAGTCTGCTCTTTTATAATGAGGACATGGAGTCAGACAGGAGACAGGTCAAACTACAGGTGCATCCTGCACACATGCAGTTTATGCAATTCATCAGGCAGGCAAAGTTTAGTTTCCACTAGCAACCAAATTAACATCGGAGACAAAAGGCGAATCACTCCTCTGATCAAGCCACCCCCTCCCTTTGGCTTTCAGCTCCTCTGCTGATGTCAGTCTAACACTCACTTTCCACTGCCGTGAACCAGACCCCTGGGCTCCTCTAGCTGTACATGTATCTCACAGCCAGGGCATAGGCAGTCTACATGCATACACTCACATTTCTGATCATTAAATGCTATAGGTATGTGTGGTTGGGGCGTGTTGGTGTGTGTGTGTGTTTGCTTCCCCACTCCCATGTCTGTGTTCACCAATAGTATTAGCTAGTATAGCTCAAATGTTATTTACATATGATGTGATGTTTTATAATTTTTCAAGCTTTGGCAACACTGTATTTTAACAGTCATGCTAATAAAGCACTTTGAATTTGAATTTGACAGTGTTTGACAGCTGTGACAGTGATTCACTGTTAGTATTATGGGTTCCAGAGCCCTAAAGCAGTGAAGGTAGTGACTGGACATGCTCTCCCTGCGGTAACATCATGCAGATGTGGCAGGGGTCAAGGGTTTAAGGAACAGGGTGCACTTGCATTACCTGAACTTCACCCTCTCTATATTCATGTTGTCATGTTGTGCTTTCTGTTCTAAATGCAAATAAGGAACAACCTGACAACCTGCTTATTGAAGTTGTGTGTCAGCATCTGTGTGTCTTGTCATTATTATGTGTCAACAATGCTATTTGAATGATCCTTGATGTTGTGTACAAAATGTATCACACACAAACCATTAACTTTATGTCTCATCGAGCTTTTCTGATAAGCTTCCCAATTGCATTATTGGAAAAAAGCAAAATAGCAACAAAATGCAGTAGCTAGGGCATCTGTCGATGTAGTGTTACATTTCTTACTTGTCCTAAAATCTTTTTTTTTTTTTACCTCTGACACCCCCTCGCCCACACACACGCACCACCCCCCACCTCGCTCTCTTGTGGTGCTCTGACCATAAACACATCCCCTCCTCTTTGTTCATCTCCTGTCTCCTCATTCTTATTCAAAGGCCTGCTGCTGGAGGGGGTGACAGCTGGTGACCACAGCAGCACAGCAGCTCCAGGATTGTGGGACTGTGCTAAACTTGACACTGCACTCAACAACACTAAAGCCACAGAAATTACATTTTTTATTTCATTTAAAATATTATTTGACAGATAATAACTAAGAGGAACTCCGAAGGAAACGGAGTAAGAGATCCAACAGCCTGTGTGGAACCATAGCACTGCTTCCAGAGCTCCCTTTAAGGACCATAAATAGTTTAGAGAGATTTTGCCAAAGATTTTTGTAGAAAAAAAATCTGCAGATTACTGATGAGACAATGGCCTCCACTTTTGGACAACTATTCAAGGTGAAAATCAATAACTAATAAATCACTAACCACATCCAATTCTGTGTATGAAGGTGTGAGGCCCTGAGGGTGTCAAATCGTTACCCTGACCCAAACTAATGTCTAGTCTACAGCCAAGTGCCCTTTCCCCCTCCAAACAAATGTGATCTGAATTGCTGAATTTGGCCTGCAGTGATTTGTTGCTGCAATAGTCTCCACAAACATTAAAAGCGTTGAACTGTAGAATTCAGCACAAAACACTTGGATTAGATCAGGTAATATGAGTAACTTGAACATAAAAAAGAGAATAATCCCTTTCCATTCTCACTTGGTGCAGGACAAAAACTTCCCCCTTTCTCTCTCACTCTCTGTGTTGGTCTGTCTTTCACTCCTGGTAGGCCAAGCTTTCAGCACTCCCAGAGGGGTGAGGTGACTAAATAGCACCCTGGGGCCTAAAAGCTCTTTCTCTGTGCTTTCTCCGTTCCCTCTTACACACACTCTCTCCCTCCTCTGGATTTTCATTAGCAAGGCTCTTTAACATGGAAATGGGGCACTAAGGGTGGTATGTCAGGGCTGGTGTCAAATGCTCCAATCAGGAAAGAATCCCCACAGACAGACACACTCACACTGTTTATGTGACACCAGGGCTATTGGTTCATCGGTGATGAAATGTTCTTATCTGTTCATCTGGATTTTACAGGTATGCAAGGTGCAGAGTGCTTTCTCTCGGGGTATGGCTTGACCTCTTCATGCTAGACAATTACTGTTCAGATCAAAAGGCAACTAGTCAGAGGCAGTAGCTGGAGACCATAATAATCTCGCCTGAAAGGTCGCGCAGCTCCCGTTACTGTGCAGGAGATGCCCTGTATGAACTGCGCACAACTTTTCTCATCCAAGAAATACTCTAATTCGAATAACTGCAATTAGATTGGGAAATTAAAGACAGTCTATTTTAACTGATGCAAATACTTTACATATATAAAATGCATAGTTGTAAAATACCCAGTAAACAATAGCGTTAGTGTGAATAAAAGACCTAGTCTACAGACTACATGCTGCATACTACTTGCACAAAACATTACTCGTAGTCTGTATTACTAAGAGAATGTAAAAGTGTGACATACGATGAGTGTACACCTTACCTGGGTATTTTTTTTAAGTTGTATTCTGCAATCTCGCCTTGGTTCTGGATTCACCTCCTTGAATGAAATGCCTCTCGGATGTGTATGAAAACTTTCAGTCGCAGTATCCAAGACAGTAGAAAGTCCAAGAAAGTACAGCGTCTTTCACTTCGTGTTGAATAGCACTGGCAACTTCGTAACGGGTAAACAGCAAAATCTGTACCATCCTACATCCTACATTTGTTGCTCGTGGCCGGCTCTAGAAGGGACGTAAATGACCACGCCTATTGGCTAAGATCACGCCTGTGTTTGTGGCTTTCAGGTGCTGATTAACATGCTAGCGTGGCACTGTCTCTTTCAACTACAGCGCAAGGAAGGTTGTGTTAGCCTTTCACATGGAAAAAAAACGGAATCAAGAATAGAAGTGTTTGTGTTTTGAAGGTTGCCATGAGGGCGTTACGTTAAGAGATATCAGTCATATTCTAGTTCATGTTTTAAATAGAACAATGAATATAAGTCTGTCGATAAATCAGTCTCTGTGACTCACAGATTGGCATGTATCCAAACAAACTGTTTTAATGGTTAACAGACAACTGACAAACTGCATGCGTAAAACCAATGAAACCGTTAAATATCCAGCCAATAATATACATAACTAAAAAGACAAATACACAAGCTCACTTTGTTGCAGATTGTACCTGCACATGTAAAATAATGATATAATTCAATCACCTCTAATAACCCCAGCCATTATCCCCTCAATGTGTGTAATCTCCAAACCTATGCAATTAATTAGCTTTCATATCAGACAACTACATGATTTGACATTGATTTATCACAGTGATACATTTGACAAAAACATTAATTGAATGTCATGATGCCACTTTTTCTCATGCTCTGATAGGAAGACAAAAATACCCTCCAAATATAGTTAATAAATCCTGCTGCAGTCTGTGGAAAGTCAGTGTAAACAGTATTTTTTAAAAGCCATAGTGCCTGTACACTAGGGACCTTAGAGATCCGGACGTCGACTGAAAAAGACAACACCTCTGGTGTTATAACAAGTGAATGTATGTAGTCATTTGTTTCCAGATGATTCTGGCTAATTTATGACACCACTCGTGTTAACTGCATATTATGCACATAATCCTGCTGTACACAGTGATCCAAATGACCACTGACTATTAAATCATTATTGTTACAACTGTGACCAAAAATATACTTGTATAACCAAAAATATAATATACCATACATTTTCAGCTAAATCTTAGCGTGACTTTTACACAGGAAGTTGAGAGATGGAGGCATGCATACACTGTACATGGCAAGCATGTTTACTCAAAGAGGGCAGAGGATAAAAGGCAAGAGCTCTCTTGGAATAAATCCACTTCCATTAGAAGACATGAGGCAGACTACATGAGGACCTGTAATTCTGTCTCAAAACAGATGTGCTGTCTCTTGCTGAGAGACTCCTGTGTGGGTAGACATATTCAGTGGATAAGTCACATGGGTTTTCTTCACAGCGGGAATTTCTCCCATATCCTCATCTTTTTTTTATTTCTCTCGATAGTGATACCTTTGAAATGGGGATCATTCTTTTTCAGAGTCTCAGTTCACAGGGAGTAGTGGTCCTGTCCATCAGGGTATTCCAACTCTATTCCAGGCTATTCCAGAACTGATGACCCACCCATCTACAGATGTCTGAAAAGCCCCTGCTACAGGTCTCAGAACAGTTCCTAAACAGCATCCATCAAAAAAGCAGTAACACATAGATGTATACATATAAACTAGACAGGTCAGAGAGCTAAGGTTTGCATGCCACACACATGCATTTCTCTCAGACTGTCATACTAAACTGTGGTGTTAGAGCCAAAAGCAGAGAAGTGTTTTGCAAATGAGAAAATGGTTGCTGATATGTACTATAAGGTTGAAGAGAAAGTTCATCATGTTTCCCATTTAGGTTTTGTCTTGCTGAGATAAACTCTGCTGGTAGACTCTGTCGGGGTGGGGAACGGACAACGGGTACCAGCTCCACCTACTGGTCAGAATGTCTGGTGTGACACAGGGCAAGTCAACCAGCCCCCTTCCCCTTCTGGTGCCTTTAGGAACTGCTACTGAGTCTGCGACGGAGAAGTGTAGCAGGTTTGGTCTCCGTGTCCTCCTGGTCGCTTTCACACTGTCTCTGAAGGCAGACAGCAGAGACACACATTAGGAATACTGTCTCTTATCTCCAGACAAGTCCTATTTCTGTCCTCTTTACGTCAGCACTCAGAAACTTCCCCCACTCCAAACACTGTCAGTCTCAACATCGGCCCTATGTTAATGTCCAATGCCCTTGCACAGACATATATCATACATTATACATGATCATACAAAGTTTGTGGCGATTTAGGGAAGTGTGGCTACCTTTTCTGAACCCTTTTGAGACTTTGGTGAATGGAATTATAAAATGTTTTTTTTTAGATATACACCCACACTTGAAAGTAATGTATCATCTACATCCAGACACTGAAATCTTTGTGTGTGTGTGTGTGTATTGAACCCTTGTATTTATATTTGCATGGGGAGTTCTCACCAGTTCTTCATCCTGTAAAGCAGTTGTCTTGCAATGAAGCTGCATACGGCAAAGGCGGTTGCACACGGACACCATATTGTAAGACATCTAAAGGGGCACAGAGGAAGAGATGAGCCAAATCTCATCTGTGACACAATCTAAAAGGAGTAACGTTGTACTTCAGTAACTGTAATCCAGTTACAATTCAAATCAGTAACTAAAGTAAAGTAACCAGCTACTTTTTTAAAACTTCCCCAACACTGCTTCTCAGTGTTTGGCCTAGTGACTGGGTGCAGTACAACAAGCAACCAGCAGATGGCTCCTGTTGAGTGCAAGTGTGTTGGGTGAGGATGAGTCATCTCTGCAGAGGGAACACAAACGGCCCCAGAGTAAAAGATTACTTGTTCTCAATACACTCCTTCCTCATGCCTGTTAAGTGTCGTCTTGTGATTTAAAATCATGCTAAGTTTAATATGTACTTGGCCCACACCCCATGTCAGGAGTTGTGCAAACCCACAGACAAGCAGGCTACAGTAAGTAAGTAAGTAAGTAAGTACGTAAGAAGAAAGCTTAATATGAGTCCCCTTGTTTGTAATAACATGCACTTCACACACAGACAGAAAGAGATACATACCTTCCATTTCCTCTTTGCATTGAATCTCTTGAAATTCTTCATGTTTATGGAGGAGCGGTTCCTCTTGGCAACCTGTGTCCTTGTGAGAGGCTAAAAGTGCAGGGTATCGGGCGCGGAGGGGGGAAGGGGGGGTGGTGGTTGGAAAAGGGTAATGGAACAAGCTGAATGAACATGTTCTACTAAACCACCATGTGGGTAATCTTCATATGAACCATCAGAAATCCATTATATTTCCCATAATGCCTCACCTTAATCCATGGGTGATGCAGACTATCCTCAGCTGTCATCCTCTCACTGCACAGAGATAAAGAATGCTGCTTATCAAACAGTATAGTGTGTGTGTGTGTTTGTGTTATATGTTTAGTATTTATTCAGATAAAACAGTGGAGATAGACTGGAAGAGAGTGAGGGGGAGGGGATTGGTAGGGGATGGACTTAATTGGACCCTGGGTACTGTGGGCCCTTGGCTCATACATGGTCAAATATGTGCAGTGGGTAGTTGAGCCCCAGTGCCCCAATGAGGCCTTACTTTTGATCCTTCACCAGGAGCTTCTGGATGAAGTCTTTGGCCATGGCGCTGGTCTGACTGAAGTGCTGGTCGTCAAACACGTAGACCATCCCCACAATGTTGCTTAGTGTCTCCTCGTCTGTGTTCCCTTGGAAGGGGGAGAGACCACTCAGTCTGAAAAATAGGAGGGGTTGTTTTTTGGACAAACATTTTGCCACACCGTGGTGCTACAATGTGTAAGAGTTTGGAGCATCCAAATGTTCGAAGGAAGTTACTGTTTTTACTTGTTTGTTTAGAAAAGATAATGGTGTTAATAAAGATATGGCAGTGACCAAATGACTTTATTAGTGATATACTGTATGGTGCGTGTGTTTTCACATAGTACATAAAACAGAATACATAGGAAGATACTATTACTATTCCAGCCATGTTTCCTGGGCTTCCAGAACTTTTAGTTAACTTTATGTGACTACATCCATCACATCTTTAGAACTGTGCTATAGTATATGGGATTATTCATAGATTACGTTGATACTCAACCAAACAAATCCATCTTTACCATAGAGACTAGCCAAAAGAACATTGGATTATGGGAGGGATTGACAAACGGAGAGCTAAATCTGACCTAGGAACGACCTTCGCAGAAAGCCAGTTATGGAGAGCATCATCTGTGACTCCATGTTATTTTCCCATCTGTTACTGTATGTGCTGTACAATTACAAATAGCCTCTACACTGAATAGTACCTGGGGTAATATATATGGTTACAGTAGTACTAGGGGTGTCCGCCCACAACTGGGTATTATGTAGAACCAAGAACTAAATTCTTGATCTACTGGAATCATATGACTCATCACTTCATCTTATCAATGCTAGAATGTTCCTGAGATTGTGGGCAGCTGTAGCCTAGTAATCTAGACACACCCTCGCAGTAGCGTAGTTTAACTCAGCGGGTAAGTCTAGCCACACGCCAACCATAGGTCTTACTAAGCCTTGGTAAGACCAGTCACAATGCTCTATCTTTGTAAAGAGTGATGAGGCCTAGGCACACAAGCATGAGGAGGACCTCACTAAATGTCTCCACCAAAGCCTTGGAAGGGCACATCCTGTCAAAATGTGCAATCCAAAACAACACACCATCCACTGGAATGCATTTTTAATCATGTCTAAACTTAATAAGAATGCAGAGGACCCAACTACTTTCCAACCAGGACGAAAATAGCATTAAAAATAGCATGTCATATCTGAGATCAACATTAGTCCTGAAAACAGGAAACAAGGCTTCCTCAGAGGGGAACAGGAACCTGCCCTGTGGTGAGCGTGTCCCATAGAGGTGGGAGGTGACAGTAGTGGGATCGCTCGGCTGCGATACGCAAGTTTAAAATGGAGTCACCTAGTATGTGTGTTGTGTGTACGGCAGTAGAGCAGGAAGCACTTGCCAATGGGGCACTGAGCTTAGCATACAGACACACACACACACACACATGCATACAGACATTCTCTCTCTCTCTCACACACACACACACACAACAAATGCAAAAAAAAAATTGAAGGAGGGATAGAGATAAAAGGAGAAAGGGGAGAGAGGAGAGGGAGAGAGGGAAAAGGAGACTCACAGAATGTAAGTGATGACGCCCATGCTCCTGGAAAACAAACAGAGAGAACAAATATCTGAGACATTTTCACAGAACCGCAGGGAGAGCATACGGACGCAGTTCCCCTGCGGCACCCAACGGACAAACAATATGCTGTAACATGCAGGGGAAGAACACATCATGCAATTCAGATCCCGTTAAAAAAACCCACAGACTACAAAATCACTTCCAACATCATTTAGCCGTCATTCATACACATGTGCAGAGCATATGTGAAGCATTCAAATTCTCCAACCAATGGACAATTCATGCTGTAACAGCGGAATGCTCACAACTAAACAAAATAAAAAAACAACTCAAGAAAATGCAAAAATGCTTTCATGTAAACGTAAAATAAGGAAAATAATGCAAATGTATTCACTGGCATACAAATACTTTCTTACACACAGGTTTTCAGGATTGCTGAGATCAAGTCAGAACAAGTCCATTACACACACAGCAGAAAAGCTAAATGTGGCATGTATGGTTGACTCACTGCTGTGTGTGTGTGTTTCTGTGTGTGTGTGTGCGTGTGCGTGTGCAGGCAGGCATGTAATACTGTATGTCTGTAATCATATTTATGTGGCACTCACCACATATCTGCTGCTGTGCTCAGTGGCTCGTTGTTAATGACCTCAGGAGCTGAGAGAGTCAGAGAGAGAGAGAGAGAGAGAGAGAGAGAGAGAGAGAGAGAGAGAAATATAAGGTGAGATTTGCAATTCTGCAAAGAATGCCACAAAGACTCACTGGGTCTAAGTCATCAACGTGACTACATAAACAGAAGTTGGCACAAATTGTAGCTGAAAATGGTTCTTTATGGTCTCATTTACATTAGACTCAAGTGAGGACAATTGTAGTGATTGTAGACCAAGGATTCTCTCAGCCTTGTCCGGTATGCAGTATTTTGGTAACAGTTTCTTAACAAGTAAAGTATTACACTGGTGATGAAATTGTAGTGGGGGTGTTGTTGAAATGATGTTTAGCTAATGTAGCAATGTACTGTAGTTCTGCAATCAACTTGCAATAAGCAGTGCAGGAAATCAGGAAATGCATAGCATTCTGGGAAAAATGGCAGCTTGTTTTGACTGTTGTGTCTGTGTCTGTGTGTGTGTGAGGGTGTGTGTTCACATTCTGGTGCATCTTTTGTGACCAAGTACACTACAATACTAGAATACTAGACATCAGAAACACATATATAAACATAATAGAAATACAAAAAAATAAAAAGCACGATTTAATACAAAACAAATGCACTGCAGAAAACACATGCTTTGAATGACACATACTGGTCAATCTGTTTTGTGAGTATGTATGAGTGTTTTATAAGGGCAACAGGAAAAAGGAAAAGGAGCTATTCTGAAAAGCAGACAAACCGGTTTGCAACTCTACAGCACTGTGTGTCTGAGAGGCATCACCACATGCAGGAGAAAATCCCCCTCTGCAGAGGCTAGCCGCCTTCCTTTTCTGGAGGGACATTTACACCCCTCCCCCAGCCCCACCAACTGCACCTCACCATACAACACAGTCCTACCTGGAGTCCTCACCGCCAACATCTCTCAGCCCTCACTGTACCGTCTGCTATCTGTGAGTGCATCTCTAGCCCTCTGACAGACAGCAGTCTGCCTGTGCTGTCAGCCTATACACAGGCAGCACACTGCTCCACCACTGGGACGTGTTCTTTCTCCCCGGCTCCTCTCAGCAAGAGGCTGACAAGCTGCTGCTCTGGTGCATTACACACAACCCAGTGCTGTAGATTGGAGAGACTCTAATGGACATGGTTGGGGACTAG
>JAGFZM010001966.1:170826-193429 GCA_017657215.1 Limnothrissa miodon
AGTGCTAATGTGGACTCATTTTCCAGGATCAAAAATGGGAGGCCAACGTCAACGCCATGCTCAAAAACTATTTCAATGATCTGTTTTATAGAGTATGTTTATTCTCTATGTATATATTGTAAAGTGTATCATGAATTACTTTGAATTCAATGAAAATCTCTTTTACTTTTTGTTATTCAAATTTAAATTGAAACTCTGCTTACTGGTTGAACTGACTTGGGATTTTTGGGTCATTCAATTCAGAATTTTGTAGTGTCTATATATTTCTTCATGTTGAATGGACAGTACATGTCTATATGTTAAATCTATCTACCAAATATACCAAAGTTCTGTATAAAAGTTAATTAACATTCCAGGACATTCCACTCCAAGACTCCAGGTCTGGTCCTTTCATTTCCCTCTCAACCCAGATTGCAGAGTCATTTCCTACCCTTACTGTCGCCATGGAGACCAACAGACCTGCACTTTTTCTTGGCTTGCCAGGAGCACAACATACTCATTTTCACATGCGCGCGCACGCACACGCACACGCACACACACACACACGCTCGAAATCTGGACAACTTGATATAGTGGTCTGTCAGAAGAAGGTGATATGTGCTGACGACTGGACTGGACCACTAACCTATGTACTGGGGGGTGCCTCCCATGCTCCTGTACTCCTCCCCTTGGATGAAGCGGTAGGCCATGCCAAAGTCTATGATCTTGATATCTGGATTAGGCAGGGTTTTGCTTGACAACATGATGTTCTCTGGCTATGAATGACACATGAACAGAACAACAAACCAATGTCAGAAGTCCACCGCACACCGAAGACAACGCAGACATAGTCACATTTGATAGATAATAAACACACTAAAAGGAGGTGTTACAGAGACATGGACTATGTGTTTTCAGTGTGCCTCCAGGCAAACCTGCATTAACCCATAGGCCCACATACAGTGTGATAGGTAATAAACAGCCTGTTATTTATACTGTATACAACAGGAGAGTCTGATTGTGAGACATTCTATAAACCCCAAGGGAACAGAATGAATTTTAGGATCGTAGAAGAACATGGAATGTGGAATTTAATTCTGTCGGTGACATTGTGGCCTACCTTGAGGTCAAAGTGGCCAATTTGTTTGCTGTGCATGTAGTTCACTCCCTGCAGGATTTGTTTGAGGAACTCTATTGCCTCCGACTCGGACAAGCTCTCCTTCTCAGCAATGAAGTCAAACAATTCTCCTCCACTGATCCTGAGAGATAAGGGTGGAACAGGAGCAGGAGACACAGGGGAAGAAAAATGAGGGAGAGGGAGAGAAGGGAAGGAAGACACCCAGAAAGCAAAGCAAAACAATGAGAGGGAAAAAATGAATGAATGAATGAATGAATGAATGCAAAAGTTAGTATACACAATGGAGACTGAAAAAGAAAAAAACACCTCCAAAACCATAGCCAATGTTTCATTGCCACACCTAGTTTCACAAGACTGACCATGTAAGTGAAAGCATCGCGCTTCAAATAGTTCTACACAGCGCAGAGACTACTAGATGATGAGTTCCCTGGGTCTATTTCAGCACCGCTGGGGAAGCATCCCTCTTGCCCAGCCTGAAAAAGAAGAACTATCTCTTCCGACCTGTGCTGTAACCTCCCAGAAGTCCTGTTGTACAGTAAAATGGCCCAGTTTTAGCGGGCGGGCTTGTACAGCGCATGAAGAAGGCTGTCTTGCGAGCGCTGTGACCCCCGCTGCAGCCCGCATCTATAATTCCTCTGCTCAGCACTAATGCAGCAGACATGTTGTGACAGAAGCTAAGAGAGTGTTTCTCTGCTAGATAGCAGCGCAGCCCCTGGCCCTTCACCTCGCCTCTTGCTGCCATCCTCTCTCTTCCTCTCTCTCTTATACCCTGCTTCCTTAACCACTCAGCCTCCACGGTTCTGTCCGCCTGTCCATTTGTTTGTTTGTCTCTCTGTCCGTCTCTCTCTCTCTCTCTCTCTCTCTCTGTCCTTCATTTGTCCTCTGTTCCAGCCAGTCATTCTCAAAGCTCCTCTTTCAGTGTCTCTGTTGTCTTTGCTGCCCCTGGTTGTATTCTTGGTTCCCCTCTGCTGTTCATTCGGGAGTTCCTCTGCACTCACATTTCTTTAGAAATGAAATTGTTTCATGTGTTGCCTCTGTGGGTGTGGTGGAGGCTGGATAAGACTCAGATGGTATCAATGAGAAGGGGCTTAGGTAAAGGATTTGAACGGCCCTTTCTACCTTATCTCATGCCTGCACATCACCCTTTCAGATGCCTTCACCTCAAGATGACAGAAATCAAAATATGCTTGTAGGGAACACAGAAAAATACATTAAATACCAACATTTCCACTATTCTTCACATCGTATACACAGACACACAAACACAAACACATACACACACACACACTTACAGCTCCACGATGAGAACGATCTCAGCCCTGCTCTCGAACACGTCTTTGAGGGCCATGACGTTGTGGTGCTGCATGGCCTGGAGGACCTCCACCTCCCTTTCCAGGCTCTTCCTCTCCATCCCCAGGCGGCACCCCGCACCTCGCCGGATCTTCACAAACTTGCCCGCCCAGCGACTCCCAGATGCACGTTCCCGCACCTCACGCACCTGCCCAAAATGCCCACTGGGGATGGACAACATGTCAATTAAACCTCAGTTTTAGGTTATTGTTATATGTAAAGGATAGTGGCTGCACAGGTGTAGGTAAGGAAGATAATATGTAATAATATTTACTCTATACACTAACACTGTAACCTGAGTAACAGTGAGAACATGTTTGAGTATCAGTTTGTTCTGTGAGTGTTTACATTTGAATTCACTTTGTCCGTTTACATTTCCTCTATTCTCTTGTTCCAGACCATTTATGACTCAACTGAAATGCAAAAAGCACTCATGTAAGAGCTCTATGTAGGAACAGAACAAGCAGGATGTGAGAGTGATATAAAAGAGCTTATTATTATCATATCTTTGTTATTTTTACTACCAGTACCTTTATTTATTGGCACTTTATTTGTTGTTATGATAGTGTTTAGATCATGTTTTTGTAGTATCCTTTTCTGTCTGTCCTGTTTTCTTGTCTCTACGCATGGGACAGTGAGAAACATAATTTAAATTACTTTGTATGTCTAGTACATGTGAAAATTTGACAATAAAGCTGATTTAATTCTCAGCTGTGATGAGTGTTCAACTAAGCAAGTCCAGACCAATTCTTTCAAATCCCAGAATTATTTTCATGTCAACCAGGCTAGATTTTTGACATAAAAGGAGTGCAATCCACAACTGGTTCAAGGCAGGGCTGTGGGTGTTTACAGAGACCATGCAAGGTTAAAACAGTCATTAGGCAAGATAAGCCATTCTCCATGTGTTAGATCTGGCAACAAACTCACTCCCACGGTCTCCCACAACCTTCAGGGTTGTGTGAGAATCTGCATTTGAGTTACACACCAGGGTAAACTATGCCTTTGTTATGTACAAAATTAAACGAAGTACAAAAAAGTACTGTAGTGTATGAACACATAAGATTACTCTATCATGCAGTGCTCTGTTACAGTAGTGGAATGTACTGGAACTTTATGGAAATCTCTCACCTGCCCAACACCTCGCCGATTTCGTACAGGTCCTCCACATTCTCTAGTTTAAAGACAGCCATGGTGGCCTCAGGTGATCTCACTCCCACACACTCTGGTTCAAGTAGCTCCACTCTTGCACTACTGCATCATAAACACACAGGCAGAGGCCCTCTGTCCGGGCCTGAGGAGAGGAAAGAGAGAGGGAGGGAGAGAGAGAGAGAGAGGGAGGAAGAGGAGAGAGAGAGAGAAAAGACAGTGAGCGATCTACCTATGGGACACCCATCAAAGAAATGCTAAAAATAACAGACTCGCTAAAAGAAATGCATGAGATGACAGCGCAGGATTCGGGAGAAATGTCACTTCTCACAAAGACTCCTCCAGAACAGCTCTTTGCTTCGCTAGTTGACGTACTAGTCCCACGCCTTGTGTGCACACACCACAGACGTCTAAACTTACACACAAACCCTATAAGCTGAGTATCAAACAAGTCCCACAGCACTGAATACAGCAGAGCAAAACAAGCTGTGACAGACTCCCAGCCAAACAAAACCCCTGTGGAAGAGCCTGAAGACGACAGAAGCGGGTCACAGCATCACACACAGCCGCTGAGTGACAGAACGGCATTGGCCAAGCACCAAGCAAGATAGAGGACGAGCTCGGAGAAGCTTATTACCGACAATTACGGGCATAAATATTCCCTTCAGACTGAAAAAAAACTGAACACAGGCGAAATGAAGGTGTGGAAAATAGGTCATCGGAGAGATGACAAAATGAGAGATTGAGGAAAAGGATGAATAAAAATGGGGGGGGGGGGCAGAAAGATAGATAGAGAAGGGACAGATACTGTAGAACGAGAGTGCCAAATAGAAAGAGAGAGGGAGGAGTGAGTAATTGGGTAGAAGAGAAACAAAGGGTGTGTAAAACAAAGTGGTGATGTCTATGCATTGGCAGGGGAACAAGTATAGAATGTGCTAGAATGAAGAAACAGGCTGATAAATAAAGGCAGAGTGGCAGAGTGGAACCCAGAAGCCAGCACTGGAAGCCCTGTAGCACAGAGATGGTGATCGATACACTGAGTGGACAGAACAGAGACGCGTGTGGTTGAGATCATATAAACACAGAGGACATTGAGCCTTTTCTTGAAGCAGAAATTGCTATGAACAATGATTAAGCCTGAGATAGTCCAGCGTCTTAGAAAAACTTCAGAGCCTTTCATATCACTTCCTCAGAAACTTGTTCTCAACCTGGCATGGTTTAGGTAAATCTTGCAATCAATCTTGCCCTGTTTTTTTCCCCCAATATCACTATCACAATATCATCTTGGGCCAGTTTCACAGCCATGGATAAGATCTACACCAAAAAAAGGGACTTATTTACAACTTTTGTTTTAGGGCTTGGCCTAATCCATGCTTTTCAAACAGTTTTTTTAGTGTTTGATGCGAAATAGATGAAAGAATTGTAGCTCTCAACAATATTATGGTCCAGTAAATCACACAACATCAATTATGCCCAGCAGAGGAATGCTAATCCTCTTAGCACCCTGTGCAGTGTGAGTTTGGTCGTTACTCACACATAGTCAGTGGCGGTCCAACTGGCCAGCTGGCTTCTCTTCACAGGCTGCCGCAGCTGCATTGGTTCCAGTGAGAGAGCCGACGCAGTTTATGTGCACTCTTCACTGTCTTTGACTACACATGTGAAAGAGCCCTGTGAAGGCCACCAGTCTCACCACCCGCACCACAGTGATGTGTCTGTGGAGGTAGAGTGTGTGTGCTATATGAATTTGTGTGAGCGCGTCTGCGCGAGTGTGTGCGTGTGTGTGGGTGGGGGCTGTGGAAGGGGGAGCGGGCCAACGAAAGGTTCCACAGAAAGTGTGGGAGAGTGTAATACTGAAAACGGTGGTGGCGATGGGCGGGTAAGGTCTGTGGTCATCATGACCTGTACGGCTTTGAGAGGTGCATTGAGTGCGCCCCAGTAACCAGTGTATTTGTAGAACTTGCAGCAAAACATGTCAAATACAAACATCAGAAAGATGCAGAGACAATAAGGATTTATCCCTGTCGTCCCTTGCAGTTCACTATCAGCAAAACAATAGTTGGGCCACAAAGTTTTTTTTCACCATGTAATGAACAAAGAACTGTGTGTGTGTGTGTGTGTGTGTGTGTGTGTGTGTGTGTGTAACTGAAAAATTCCAGGCAAGTGAGCTTAGAAACCATTTCCAGATGTTGCTTATGTGCATTTCTCATGTGGTGTATAAGACCCCAGCTATTCTCCTCAGCACACACACACACTCACACACACACACACACTCTAAAGCTCTAAGCTCAGCACTGGCTCTCAGCCTCACACTCATACCGCAGAGTTCACTGGCTGTTGGGAGAACAACAGGCTTCATTCAGCAGCCATCAGAGCACCCAGTCTTCAAACCACAGTGCGACCACACTCAGGACAAAGCACAACAAACAAAACAATACATTACAATAGCCACACCCTTATCCAAGCTTCAAGCAATCGGCCAGCAACGCACAAGAGAGAGCAACACACAACACTGGACTACATAGTAAGGAAACACACTACTGGGCTGTCAACAAAGTCACCACAAAAGTATTTGTACTTTTTGTGGTGACTCTGTTTACAGCAAGGAAGCCACTCACAAGAAGAATGCACTGGGAATACACACAAGACAAATCATCTCTGTCACAGCCAAAATAATGACCACTCATCGCAATACTACACAGTACTACACGACACAATACTACAAATGGCAACGAACTCTGTTGGGTCGGCAGCCTGAACACTGAGTTGGCGAAAAAACAGACAAGGCAAGAACCAATTGAGTGCCAACTACTCACTACACCACTACAATGCACTCTGTTCTGGTCTGATGAGCCTGAACAACAAAGTCAGTGAGGCAGGACCGAGGCTACAGGAGACTCTTCAAACACCGATCCTAATGAGACACAGGCAGAGCTACTGAGACTGCTGAGGGCACTGCTGTACTGTACAGTATGTCCTTCCCTGTCCACAGAAACACTGGATTCACTTGGCTCTGGCACCCAGACACACTACCTCACGCCCCACAAGCATTTTCTGTTGGTACATTTATGCTTATAATTAGGGCTGGGCGATTCGGCCTAAAAACGAAAATCTCGATTAATTGAACATTTTAACTCGATTACGATTAATGAACGATTACTTTATTTATTTTAATATTTTACCCTCATAGTTCACTGACAAGTTTTGTACAGCAAATATACTCACATATAACAAGTAGGAGATCTCATAATTGACCTGGAAAAATGTGATCAATTATAGGTTCTGAATGTCGATTCCCATTATTTTTCGATTAATCGCCCTGCCCAGCCCTACTTATAATTGCATGACAGTTCAGCTAGGAACCAGTGATTTTGAAGCCTGTGACATGAAATTGTGGCCCCTATAAACATTTCCTTTAGGGCCCCCTGTCAATGCCAGACACCTTGGTTGAATTTGTGAGTAAAAGTGCAGTTTCACGAAAATAAATGGGAAAATTAAAGTTCCAAGCAAGGCTGTTTCCTTGGATAGAAAGCAACAAAAAGAACAATCCTGGGAAAACCGGTACATATGCCAACACTAGGTGGTGTGGTGTTTGTCCTTGCAACAGGTTGGGTATTCTCAAGAGCACACTAGCTATGGGCTATACCACAAGACACTGTTGAATAACATGTCTGTTAGACAACTGAAGTAATTTGATATGTAATATGATAACAGCACAAAATATTGTGTTTTTTTTTGTGTTAAGTGCACTCCACAGTATTCTGGGCATGATCCCCACTCTGTTTAAGGCCATGCTTCCTCAGTTCCTTCATACATACAGAAAACCTTCATGTTTAGGCCAAGAGAAAACACTATTAACTGTAACAGCATATACATACTCACACCATCCTCTGTATCACTAAGTGATAAGTGAACCACAAATAGGTATATGTTTATGCACATGGTTACATGCACATGCAACAGACACACACACACACGTGCACACACACAAACGTTTAGCTCACATCTAGAAAACAACTCACTATTTATCTTGTCACCATAAATCTTACAACGGGTTTAACAAAGTCCTATAAGAAGCATTGCATAGGCAAACATTCATACATCACTGATTCATGTGATTCATGTACAGCATCCTAAGAAAAGAAAAAAACTGTCATCAAAAAGTCATGTAGAAAAGTTCATGAGAGAAGATTGGAGAACTTTCATAATCACCAGTACCTGTAAAGTCATTATTTAAAACATTACTTTGTTTTTGTAAACCTCTGCTGAGCCAGAGATGGTTGATGTTCTAAAAGATCTTTAGCTGAGCATTGTAATAGTTAGCTAGCCAGGCTGGTGTTGCCTTAGTAGCTCAGTTCATTATTGTATTTTTCTATTTGTCAGGGTACTCTCTGAAGACCACAGTTTCCCCAACTAAATTTTCTAGCAACCAATCAGTGAACAGAAATGGAAGGCAGATAGCACCAAGTGTTCTACACAACGTGCCTACCCATCGCAGATTAAACATATGCATCTTGGCAGTGTGAAGAGTCCTTGCACAAAGTGGAGAGTCTGACCCACCTGGCTATTTGCTACTTCTGCACTGAAACTGTTAGAACAAAAACACTAATAGGTACATGCACAAAAGAAAAAGATGCTACATTTTGTATGAAAGAAAAAAGATCACAAAAGTTGGACATCGGAATGTGACATGCATGAATAAAATGCACAGGGCTGATTATTTTTTAATTATGCCTCACTCAGAAGCATGGTACTGACAAATGCACACAATGACACAAGGATGATGAGATGATGCAGACTACAATCTTCAGTTTCACAGCACTGACCACCGTAAAGGCCCTTACACTGAAACCCTTTTCCAACAACTTGGACAGGAGAAGAGTTAGTGTGTGTGTGTGTGTGTGTGTGTGTGTGTGTGTGTGCTGACTTATTTGGGCTTTGTGAGGGGTCTTCAGTGGAATGTTGAGGAACATCTTTAAAAGCCCCCAGGAGGCTTAAAACTGCCTTGGGAAAGGGAGTACATGGGCTAGGCTATTATGCAGGCGTCTGATCTCTCCCTCCCTCTCTCCCTCTCTCTCTCTCTGCATGTATTGGCATGTTTACTGTTATCTTGAAAAACGCCCACATTCCTGGTAAAAGCATTGAACAGATGCTGGCTATAATGTTGCAAATGATCTCACAGGTTTCACTGATCCATGTCAACCTTTCCCATATTAAATCTAAAAACAGCCTGATGCCATGTACGTCTCAATCCATACCCTCCGAGGATTGGGATAGATTCCTTCACCAGAATGCTAGGCTTAGGTGTAAAACTTAACATGATTTAATGAACATAACTTTATCCTTGATCTCTTTTCAAGTTGATGTCTTGTATACAGTGTGTGCCCTATTGCGATATGTTAAATGACTGACGGAGACAATGACAAAGAATAGGAAATAAATTATGGGAAATTATTATACAGTTAATAAAAGAAAGGGCAATACTGAGTACATAGATTATTGTTCCAAATGTTGCCTACAATGAATTCAGAACAAATATGATTAGCAACACAGTCATTAAGCGTGGCATTTAGTGATAAATCTATTCTGTAATAAAGCTGTTCAGAATTATTGGCCAGATGCTGTGGTTTAATACGCAATGCACACAGCTCTTCAATTCATGTCGAATCAATAAACACTGGAGCAGCATATGGTTCTACGGAATTGATGGTTAGTCGTGATAGGATAATTATTAGCTTAAGGATATCCGAAACCACAAAAGAGTGGAAAGCTAAGGTCTAGGTCTATAATGCCATTCGCGTAGTTATACAGGTGTTAAAGCTAGAGGTTTCCGAACACTTACCCCATGGTTTGATCACGGCAAACCAGTATTTTTCACTTGTAGTTTCTTGTTCGCTTTTCGTGCATCCCGGGAGTCCGTAAACGGGCTTTCACTTTTAACAGAAATGTGTAACTTTATACTTTTGCTGTATTACGCACTGACAACGGACGAACAAGACCCTCCTCCTGTCCCTTCAACACCAGCCTTCAGGGCGGTGTTTAAATCCAATAGGTCTATGCAGGTGAATAACAAGTGCGCAGGTTAGCCAAACCAGAACTACATTTTTGGTGTAGTTTCCGGCTGAGTAGCCTATGCAACCGCCGCTGCTGCAGTTTTATACGCAAGCAATTGTTAAAGACCTATAGTGTTAGTTCCATCATCTACCATAATATTATTGTTCAGGCAGTGCTCATAATAACTAGCCTAAATCCTATAAATCCAATATTGCCTATACATCTAGCCATGACATTACAGCCCAACTACATTTCTCTGGCCAAAGAGTGCCGCCTGGCAGAAAAGCTGAGAACTAACCATGGCATGAAATGGGGCGTGAGCGATGAAGCGTAACTGAGAGCATGTGTCAACTCAAATCTCAGCGCGCGACTCGGTGTTTTGCCTTCGGCCGGAGGGTAGCATGGCAAGGTCATTGTGTTGTAGCAAACCGATAGGACATCATTCATACGTTCACATTTCTAAACCGAGGCTGACACAAACGAAAAATGACTTCTGTAGCCTATTGCAATAACGGACTGTCCGTTGCAGCCTATACTAGCCTATACAGTCTGCTTTCACGACAAAACGATAAGCGCATGCCTAGAACCTAGTACCTAGAACACTGGACTGCGATTGCCTAATCTATAAAAGGACCGTATTGCAGACTGTTGCGATTTTTATTACATCGATATTTGTCAGTGTTAAGCCTAATGACCAGTCCCTGTCTTTTAAAGCAGTTGCCTACTGGACTGAAGCACCCTCTTCTAAAAGACTGTGCGGTCATTTCATTTGAAAGACCAACAGACAAAGCTCACCTGAAATCGTGACAATCTGCCAGTGTTGTATCCTTAAAATATCTAGCCATGATATTCCATCCTATCCTACTAAACGTCGCCAGGCTACGAGTCCGGATATCGAATAGGCTACGCACCGGTAGAAATTCAGCAGATAGTCTAGAGAGAAAATGTGACGTATTTATTGAATTTTCGCGGCGTCATGTTTACACAATTTAGAAACTGAATAACTCTGGACAATATCAATTCTAATATATCAGAAGAGTTATTTTGACCTGTAAGCAAGGACTAAAGATTTCCATCATTAGACCAAGAACTGATATCTGTAGGCCTATGTTGTAATGTATTGAAGCTGCCTAGAGTTAAACATTTTGCTCAAAATAGACTAGGCCTACTTTTACACATGAACAGAACTATGCCCTCAGTGCCAACATTGCATCTCGAATTCTTTCCTCTCCTGAAGTGACCTATGCGTTACATTATTCTTTACAATGAGTGCTGTGTTTTTGCTCCATCTAGCGGATCATTAGATCAGTGGAATTTCCATCAATCCAGAAATGATTTGGCTAAATGGAATTAGTACCTTATTGATGCCTTATTATCACATTCATATTTGGATGGAAATGGAAAATTGACAGTTTTTTTATGTTAAATGTGAGACAGGTGTTTCATATAATATATTGCCCAACATGCGTTTTAAAGGGGATGATGGTTCCCTTCCACAGAAAGGCCTTCCAATGTCATTAAAATGGTATAGTTAATTATCATTATTGTTAATAGGGTGATGTCAGCCTTCTCATGCTTCCCTATGCAGTCTATACACAAACAGATTGTGTCATGACAACTAGGTCTTATTCAACAGTGGTGTCATGACAACTAGGTCTTATTTAATGCACTCTTTACATGATGTAGTCTACTCGCTGTATGACTGATTGTGTGGGAGTAAAGTGATTTAGTGGAGAGTTGCCAGTGAGATCTAGGGTAGAGAGAGACAAAGGATCTGAAGCCTATTCATTTCTTCTACAAACCCCTGTTCCACCCATTCTCCACCATTACTTCCACCATGCAGTACATCTCTGTCCTCAACATCAAATCCATCAAAGTGAGGCATACGAAATTCATAATGCAAAAAACAATGTCTGTGGATGGCTATTGGGAGAGAAAAGAAAAGAATGAGTAGATGCTGTGTTTGTTTCTCCCCTCTGTTTTGAGAAGGAAGTGGCATGATATCGGCAACCACAAGGCAGGAGTTACTGAGAAAGCAGCCAACAGTCACACAGTCAAATATATGTTGATATGTTGATATGTATTTACTGGCCTTTAGCCTTTATATGTATTTATGTCCTTTAGCCAGTGATGTATTGTAACTAAGTAAACATACTTCACTACAGTACTTAAGTAGGTTTTGGGAGTATTTGTACTTTACTTGAGTTGTTAAGAATTTGGCGACTTTTACTTTTACTTCACTACATTTCCTAAGACAAATGTATACTTTAACTCCACTACATTTTTAGTTGGCTGTATAGTTACAAGTATTAGAATGAATTGAAGTTTGTGGGAGACTAACTGAGTGTTTTGGTGAAACTGATTTATCATTGGACAAGTGCAAACAATAATTCACACCAGGCAACTTTTTAGATTAATTTACCTTCTTCATAGTCATTTATATGATTAAAATGGCTTATGAGTGACATACTGTAAAAAGGTTCACTCTGTCACCTCTATTGCAATTTCTGCAGTTACTACATTTGCAGGATCTAAAACTCTGGGATGGAGGAAACAAAACTGAAATTAGTATTTCACATGTATTACTTAATGCACAAAAATTATTATGGCTGGTTTCTATCCTTTGCTTTGCAAGTAATTTCAAATTAATGGAAGTAAATGTATAACAGTGTTGCTATTTTTTGTTGGTGTAAGCTACATGTTTCCTACTTGTACTTTTACTCTCATTACTTAAGTACATTTAATTATAGATTACTTTGCCTACTTAAGTACAGTAAATATTAGATACTTTTAGACTTTTACTTGAGTAACATGCTAGTAGAGTACTTGAACTTCTACCAAAGTAATTTTTTGGTAGGGTATCTATACTTTTACTCAAGTCGAACATTTGGGTACTTTATACAACACTGCCTTTAGCAGACCCATCTAATAAGAAAGCACACCCCTACAGAGGCATGTGCAAAGACATGCACTCTTAAATATCCACAAAAGCTACACTGTACTCATGCGCACATAGGCTCACACACTCACAGATACAAACAGATAAGAGGAGCAGAATCTAGTCACACAGCTGCCCTCCTCCACAACAGCAGCATGGAGTTTGACTACCAGACGCTGAAAGGTCAGAGGCCGTTCATTTTTCTGCTTTTCATCTTTCTCTGTCTTCAGCAGTGCATACATTCTCCTGAGGGTTACCTTTTTATGACTAGTACTATTGAATTGTTTTGCTCTCTCTTGCACTCTCTTGCATTGTGAAAGTAATGTAACCTGCTGCATATTGTAACAGTTTGTTTTATAATAATAAATGTACTTTCTGTAATGTATATTAAATGTTGCATTAGTGCTGCTTTACTTTATTAATATGGTATCACCACAGTAAGTATAGACTAACTGAATTGTTGTGTCTGATTGGCCTATACGTGCATTCTTTTTTTTTCTTTTTATTTACGACACAGCATGATAACTTGCTTGTTTATCAATTTGTATGTAACAAATGTCAGAAAGTTGTTAAACTAAAGTTCTTTTGAAGTGCTCTCTGGCAAATACAAAATGCTGTGAATGTCAAGAGGATGTAGCTACCAACCACAGACAAGAGTGCTGCATTTCCGTCTTTAAGATCACAACAGATCAAGTGCTACACTTTCTCATTTGCTATATGTAAAAAACCCAGGTGCTACAAATAGAACAAGAGCATCCTAGTACACAAATGTAGACTAACCTGACAAAAGTAGTGAACTGGTTAGGATACAAGAAAAATTCCCATCTACATCTGAATACAAATATTTACTTATGCCTAAAAATGGTAATTTGAATGGGTAAGGAACTCAACTTTCTTTTTTTCAGTTTAATTCATTGAAATAATTTTAAAAGCAAAATTTCCTATGGTATTTGTGTGTATATATATTTTATATAGAGAGAATTTAGAATCAATTGAAAATTTAGAATCAATTTAATTTCCTTGTTTTTATAGTCACTCAAAAACTCTTTGTCAAAAGGAAACAAAGTAAACGAACAAGGCATACGTTTTTTGTACGTTAAAAAATGTATGAAGCTTTTTGAAATGATGAATGTGTTCCTTAGACTTTTGAGGCAATCTTAGACTACATTACATAAATTCCACATCCACAGATTTCCCCCCATGCTTTTAAGAGTATCATCCACAAAATAGATTAAATCAGTGGACACAGGATTTTCTAACAAAAGCCTCATAATGTTTATATAAAGAAAGAGTTGTGGCTACTCTGTTGAGATTTCTGTCAGCTGTCAAAAATGACTAATTTTCTTTAAATGTTGATAGCATAGTTTGTAGGAGTCTATTGGGTTGTTAAAAACCGGATTCCAAAAAAGTTGGAACATTATACAAATCGTGAATAAAAACTGAATGCAATGATGTGGAGGTGCCAACTTCTAATATTTTATTCAGAATAGAACATAAATGTATAATTTTAAGGGAAAAATATGTTGATTCAAAATATCATGGTGTCAACAAATCCCAAAAAAGTTGGGACAAGGCCATTTTCACCACTGTGTGGAAACAGACGTCTGGGGACCGAGGAGACCAGTTTCTCAAGTTTAGAGAATCTTCTGAGAGACATTGTCACTCTGAGAAGCTCTTTTTAATCATGTTGCCAATTGACCTAATTAGTGTTAATTGGTCTTCTAGTACTTGTCCCAACTTTTTTTGGATTTGTTGACACAGTGAAATTTTGAATCAACATATTTTTCCTTTAAAATTATACATTTACTCTGATTACTCTTTTGATCTGTCATCTATGTTCTATTACAAATAAAATATTGACATTTGCTATCTCCACATGATTGCATTCAGTTTTTATTCACAATTTGTCACAAAATCATGTGCTCTACGGGGTATTATGGCTTTGCAAATGTTTACGATTTTCTTCTTTCCCCAAGTAACCTTAAAATCAAGAAAAAAGAAGGAAATGCAAGGGACCTTAAACCTTTTACTGGTAGTGTTTTGAAAGTGTTTTTCAATACATGAAAGTTTCATGGGAAGCTAAACAGAATGTTCTTTGTTCTCATGCACATAGATGCTGAAGGCAGACAGAGAGAGGAACGAATCAGCACCCTGCCTATCACAGTGACGCAGGCCTTTGCTGAAAAACAGCCATCTGCTGCCGGCCGTAAGCCCCCGGTCAAGCCGCGTCGGAGCATCAAGATCCGCCCAGTGACTCAGGAATCAAGACTGCCCATTCCTCCAGCCACTCATGCAGCACAAGAGGGAGGAATCATCCAAACAGAAGTAACAGTAAGCAATTAGTTTAAGTTTATAAATGATTCTTTTTCACAAAACATTTGACAGCTATGATCCATCGGTGTTGAGTAGTTGAAATTATGCTAACTGAACCATAAGTGAAGAGATCAGATGATTAAATGATCATATGAACTTAGCTGAGGTCTAGAAGAAACAAAAATACATTTAAGCACACTGTGGTAACTTGCCTCAGTAGAGACCTTTAAAGACAGGAAATGAAGCTTGATTTCCCGCTGGAGAGCAAACCATAAACCACACGCAGTGTGACATTTTTCTGTTCTGCTGTGAAACATCACAAATTTTATCTTGCCTGTCAAACATCTCTTTTAGTCTCCTCAGTCTTCGCACACACACGTACTGTACACAACTACACATTAAAACATCTATTCTCTCACACGTGTAGTAAAAGTCAAAGTAGAACAAAAATAGATATAAGATCTAGCTTGTTATCATGCACCATAAAGCAATAAGTGGCCTGTTCAGACTGTGTGTGGTGTGGTCCAAGTCTAATTTCAGCCTCAATGGCTGTTTTTGTTCTCTTCTCTTGCCTTCATGCCTTTACTTCTCTTACGTCTTTTGCCCTTCTCCATGTTTCTTTTCTTTCCTCTTTCTTTTCATTTAATCGTATTTATACAGTGTCTCTCACATTATTAGTATTGTATTATGGCATTTCTGAGCAAAGAGCTTACGAGAGCAGCTGGGACATGAAAAAACACCCTTGTGGTTTTTTTCTGTATTAGTCTAGGAAGAAACACGACTAGATCCACGACTCAAGGGGCGGGCCTAACTGCTTAGACTCGTGCAGAACAATAAGCAGTCGCTTTTATAGACAGCAATTCTATCCATGAGACTGAGTTCCAAGATATAGTCCCCATCATGAAATGGTAGTCAAGTATGTTTAGGTGGTTGTCAAAAAGTTCTGGCTTGACAGTGTAGTAGCAGCCTGACATAAAAACAATGGAGTGAGATCAAACATGTGCTCAAACTCACAACACTGACCTTCACCCTCCTCTTCTTTTCTCCCACTCTTTCACTTTCTCTCTTCTATGCTTTTCTCTGACTCCTCTCAGGTGGCTGTGAAGCGTGTGTCACCGGCCATGTTTGGCCCCGTGGGGCCCCTGGAGGCCCTCTCCCCATCCCTGCGCGCTCACACGCTGCTCTGGTTCCACCGGAGCCAGCTGCCTCGGCTGCAGAAGCAGGGCCAGCCTCTGCCACGCTGGCTACACGGCTTTGCAACGCGCAGGTGCAGAAAATGTTCAGTGTCTTCGATAACTGTCACAAAGGCCAACATGCACTGTGCAGGAGGTCACTAGGTTTTGTCAAGTGCAGGTCGAAAGCAAGGACTTGCAAAGCCCATTGAACTACTGTGTTTGAAATGTGGGATAGAAATAACCTTGCCTGGCCCCCTCTTCTCCTTGTCACAGGGAAGCAGAACACTTACTGCAAGATCAGCCGCTGGGCTGCTTTTTGCTGAGGCTGAGCGAGTCCAAGATTGGCTTTGTGCTGTCATACAGGTAAATGCACAAACGAAACGTCACAACACCTGCGCGCTTCAGCATAATGCCCCAGTGCATGTAAAGTTCTTGATGAATCAGCTTTTCAGAGAGCACCTTCTGTTCTAGAAACTACTTCCGTTCCCCTGCCTGCTCCACACTCTACCGCACTGGACTCTCGATTCGATTTCTGCACTCAATCGCCGGATGTCATGTCCTCTGTTCCCAAATAGTCGCACAAGATTTCTTCAGTGTAGCTTGTTTGTGAAACCTTTTTTTTGTGAATGCTTTAGTAAAAATGTCTGCATTATTTACTAACAGGATTTATATCACCATGTGGCAAATCCACACATACATACTTGTGCTCTGTGCAGGGGCAAGGACCGGTGTCGCCACTTCATCATTGAGGAAGAGGACGAGAGCCCCTCCAGTAAAGGAGGGAAATACCTCATTGCTGGGGAGAGCAGCAGTCACTCTGGCCTTGAGAAGCTCATTAGTTACTACACCGAGCACCCTGTGGGGCCCTATGATGAAATGCTGACTGTACCCTGCACTAAGGTTTCTATACACATCTTAATTTTCTTTATATGCATTCAAACAACACAAAATAAAGACAATTTTCAAAATAATTTGACACAGAACTCAAAAAAATCAAAATACTTATTCTAATTTCATCTTCCTATAACTAACAAACCACTTACAGCTTCCAACTTTAAAATGTTCAAACTTCCACATTTTGAAATTTGCTTGTCTAAATTGTGCCAGTCAATTTTTTGAGGACTGTATAAAATCACATGAATAAACATTTGTAATTAATCAATCAAACATTTTTTCGCCCATAACTCTAGTTGGTGCCTAGCAGGTTATAGGTAGGCACAGGGTAGTATAGTCACACACGGACCATAATGCTTTAGGTTGTAATGGAATTTGTAATGATTTGGAATTTGTAATAACATAATGTAATAACTGCCCTGATGGAAATGGTAGGTTAAAACAAGCTATTAAATCAAACAAAAATCTCTTGGTCATTTCATCCTCGTATTTAAGGCATATCTCTTGGTCTTTCCTTCTCTCTGTCCTTGCCACGACAGACTAACAGACTCAATGAAGACATAATGACAAAGAATGCAGGAGAGATGGAGCAAAAGACTCAACCATGCAGTCAGGCCTCACCCTCTCCAGCCCCTGACATAAAGCCACTCCCTGAAGCGTGTGAGGCTGCTTCCAATCCCACCCCCGAGTATGCTGTGGTGAGGAAGGTACTGAGGAAGAGCCTGTCCCTGCCAGAGTCCCCTTGTGTGCAGGGCACAGCAGAGGTAAGCAGCTGTGCATACCAACACAGCCATACAGGAGAGATGATACGCCAAGGAGACTGAATGCCAATGTCCACCCCACCCCAAAGCCTGGAAACCTAGATTTGTCTTGTTACATTCAGGGATGACATCTTATTGGGAGATTAGGATTAAGTCAAATGAAAAACCTATTTTTAATGCATATGTTAGTACAGTGGTTTCATGCAGGGCTCTCTAATATCAGCAATATAATCACAGTTATCAGATTTTAGCATCTAAGCGCAGTGAACTGCAGTAGAATTCAGGGAGTAGAAATTATGATATTCCTAATCTCTGCAGGTGTTCAACCCAGCTTCTAGTCCAAAGGAGAGCACGGTGTTCCATTATGGACCCAGCGATTTCCCGTACGCCCGTGTCAACAAACCTCTGCGAGCCGCGACGCAGATGCCTCAGGCCCCAGCCTGCAGTTCAGCCTCCAGCCCGCAGGGGGCAACAGCTCTCTTTGCCCCAATAATGCCACAGGCTGCATCAGAGCAAAAGTACTGGCACCTGGAACCAGAGCACACCTACGAGGAGACTCCTGGCACAGCCAGGAACGAGCAGATTGACTTCTATGCAGTGGGGCAGTGGAGGGATGTACAACATACCGAGGGTGAGGAGACAAAAGAGATGAGAGAGAGAGAGAGGGGGGGGGGGGGGGGGATGGACAGAGCAAGGGACAGCGAAGTAGAATGGAGATTGATGAAGTGGAAAGGTTTAAAAGATAGATTCCATGTGATGCAAAAAAAAGATGAATGATAAAGGAAAGAAGGAACAAAGAGGAACTTTGAAGGAAGGAGAGGTTGATTGTGATGGATAAAATGCTTTCAGGCAGAGAGAAAGATTGGTCTATGACTGAAGTGACTAATCTGATGTTTTGATGCCTTCCTCTACTCACAGGAAACTCTAGAAACCACGTCTACTCTGAGGTCAACCTCCGTGGTACTCCAGAGAACCCTGCCCTCCCCTCGGAGCATGCACCCATTAGAGCAGGAAACGGGGCCGCTACCGCTACGTCTCTAAGGACCACACCTAACCTCCCTTGGAGACCACCCCCAAAACACCCCAATGCCTTTGCACGAAAAGAGAGCAGTATGCAGGTACGTTACCGCCACATCTTTACTTAGCAATGCGGGTGGCAGCCAAGGTATAAAAATTACAGGTCCTTTCAGCTTTGCTGAATAAACAATGGTGAGGAAAAATGTGTTTTAAAAAAAGTAATTACTTTTTTAAACTATTCCCTGCTAGAACACTGGTGGGCCGAATGTCTCAACCTCTCCATCAAGGTCTAGTCTCTTTCCTTCTCAACCTACTGGTCGACCCCCTTCCACCGGCCCTTCTGCCATCTACGAACAGATTCCAGAAAGGTCTTCGGGACCACGGCCACCTCTGCCGCCTGCTAACCCCAAACGCTGATGCCCAGTGGTCAGGATCTGGATCTACAACAGGCAATCCAAGCTCCAACAATTGGAGAAAAAAAAAAAAAAAAATATTCTCAGTTATCACAACAAAGAAGACACACTGACTTTGCTGTGATCAAACCTTTTTGCTGTTTCTAAGACATTTCAACAGTTTGGACAAACTTCTAGACTACGTACCTAGATATTGTCAACTGTACACTTTACATAAAAGAAATACCAGATTGACTTTCACTAACCTAAAACAGTACTTGCTGATCAAGATTTCATTTGAACTAAATTTTTGTTTACCAGTCACTACTCGCTCTAGGCCGGCTCCCCACAGCCAGTATACAAATCATTAGCACATCAGTGAGCACAGCTCAAGATTTAACGTAGATGCCACACACACACAAATGTGAAGCCACCACCAATTTGGGCATACACTTAAAAGAAAAGGAAGCAGGCTAATTGGTCTACTTTAATATGTTGTGAGTTCCAGGGCACAAGATCGGTCTCTCTTGGTACTTCAGATGTAGTGGTAATATACCAAATCTGTGAATTGATCCACACACAACCTCATTAGCGTATCTAAAAGATAATAAAACATTAAGTCTTTTTTTTTTTAGGAAAACCCATTTGTTTATTTCCAAAAAAGACTGCAAGATGAACCCTCCAGAGTGGTCCACAGTACCCCTCACCCCAGTCCTCAGTGCTCACGAGGGCTTCAGACAGACGATTGTGTTTCTGAGTGGCAGCAGTGATGTCTGCTGCCATTGGGCAAGACTTGCTCACAGGTCCTCCACTAATCCCATCATGCATGTGGCTTTAGTCACACCCCGAACCTTATTGCAAACCAAATGCTAGGGGAAATTACATCCTCCCAGCCTCCACGACAGTAAAATGATCTTTAAAACAAAACAATTTACCCCAATATGGGTAATTAAATTATTTTACAAAAAAAAAAAAACCCTCCAACCCTCATCCCAAGGCAACCTATATTCAAAACCAATTGCCACCCTCCACCCCTCCGTCCCCTTGTGAGTAGTATGTGTGCGCTTCAGTTCTTCTTGGTCTTGGGCGAGTCGTACTTTCTTTTGCTGGAGTACCACAGCAGCAGAGGGATGCCAATGGACGGTAGAGTCATTACTCCAAAAGCAGCCCAGTCCAGCTGGGGAGGGGCAGACAGACAGAAAGGCCACGTGAGGACTAGGTAACATTACATGCACATTGACACTACAGTGTATGCACATAGACATCCAGCAGCCGGGTGGACATGAGATAATGCCATCCTCAAAAATATCCAAGTAATCATACCTTCACAACTAGTAGAGTGTACTACTCCATTTTTTAGGAGAAAAGGCACTGCTTATCTGGACATACAGATTATTTCTTATTTTGTGGGAAGACGGCCATTAAGTTGTGGACAGAGTTGGGAAAGTAAATCTGATTCCATGTATTGGTTCTTCTTGTGCAGTTTCACGGATTAGCTAATAAGTAAGTAGTGCTAATTAGCAGCATCCCTTTAAAACAACAGTGGGTGGGTGAGGTGTCAGGACTTACTTTCTGAAACATCTTTGGTTGGAGGACATTCCTTAAAACTCTTTTGACAGCTTATAAAACACTATTAACTGCAACTGCCCCCTTCTCATGGTGATGTTTAACTTCGACTCTACCAAATTTATCTCCATGGTTGATCCCACTCTTTGGCCATCATAACATCAGGCTGCTGCTAGATTACTCTATATTTTTAAATTATGTTGTTCCTCTTCACCATGGACCAATTGCAGCCCATTATAGTGACTGCAAACTGTAACTTTTCAGCATGGACCTAGGTAGGCAGGGTTAGGTTTCTGCCTAGACTAATACAGAAAAAACACAAGTGTCTGGCTCATTGGTGCTTTTTGAGACAGTATTATTGTTTACATTTACATTTATGCATTTAGCAGACGCTTTTATCCAAAGCGACTGTATGAAATCTCTTTTATTGTAAAAGACTGTGTAGAATACAACTCTCTGTGATACGCCTGAATTGAATTAAATGGTGTAGACGGAAGAGATCACACTTACATAGTGGGGGGAGAAGCGGCGGTCAAACTCTCTCTGGGCCAGAATGCCTCCCTGACCAGGAGCACTGGTGTACCCAACCTAGCACACAGACACAGAGATGGTGGTGAGGCCCTCCTAGATTGGACTAGTATCTTTTGAGCCAAAAGTATTATCACTTACCACAACTTGTCCTCCCTCCTGGGCCAGGTAGCTGACACTGGCAGAGGTGAAGTTGAAGTAGCCGGCCTTAAGGGGACGCAGTACCACTGTGTGAGAGACATTGCTGGCACTGCAGCCAAGAGTTAAGGGCTACAAGGGAGACACAACACTTGGGACTTGACAGCGCCATCTAATCTTTACTCTGGGACGAACAGGGCAAACATTTTGCTAAATAAACTTCACACACAATGACTGAATTAGTAACAAATGTTGGAGATCCCAGTAGGAGACTTGTCGCAAGGAACAATGCAACAAAAATGAATCTAACTAAAGGTAAGTGAATAAGATTATGCCTGTGATTTTTAGAAGTTTGCCATCATGCATAATTGCAAAAACAAATTAGTGAAATGTAAACTGTTGGGAAAAAAGGAATTATAACTAAGCAATAAAAAAAATCTTCGCTGCTCATAAAGGATTGGTTGTAGGCCAACAGAGCAGTGGTTGATGCTCATCACTATAAGGATTCCATAACACACACAAAAATATATACCATAACTATTCAGGACTGTTAACTATTAAAGAAACGAAAGCATTAATAACCTAAATAGTTTTAAACCTAAATGGTTTACTCATACCTAAGGAATGAGTGACATGTGAAGGGGTTTTAACCCTTTCTTGTAACTCTTGAATGATCGAAGTTCACAGCACAAAGTTCACTTAATCTATTGGCTGTCTAAAGAGATTTCATACAGTGTGTACTGAGGGCTCAGAAAACCGGGACACAAAGATTCACTCATCAATGACATGTGCTTGAGCCAGATTGATTAGGTCATAATGGAGACTTGGTGAGATATGTAAGGATACGGTGCAATGCGGTCCCATTTCACATTAAGCATGCCAGAGACAATGCCAAAGTCTTCAGGGGGGAAAGAATCATCCGACAACTCAACTTCCAAGGCAGCACTAAAAAGATGATCAGAAAACATTGAATACATGGCAATCCACACGTGTTGTTACAAGCTAACTTCAGCCGTGGGCATTGAATAATACAGTACCTGGTTCCAACATTGTAGATGCTGTACTGAAGTGTAAGGTCTCGCCCCTCCACGGCATAACGGTTCAGCAGAGACTTGGAGGCCAACAGACGAGCGCCCTCCTCACCTGCCACCAGACCCACCAAGGCAACCACAGCCAACAAGCACAGGACCCTCATCTGCAATAGAAACTAAAAAAGT
>JAGFZM010001966.1:196183-238148 GCA_017657215.1 Limnothrissa miodon
GAAGGGACCTTTCTGGACACAGATGGGAGCACACTGACTTTCACAAAATGGAAACCAGATCAACCTGATAATTATAAAAATAATGAGGATTGTGGAACGATCTTTGTAGACCTCTGGAATGATGTTCCCTGTGACAGTAAATATAGTATTGTATGTGAAGTAAAGTAAAGAACATCAAGGCACTGCTAACGTAGTTTACCTTTTAATTCTTTACATCTCTGTTATGGTAGCATAAGTTGCTAGCTTATATGTTTTTCATTGTAAAGAATTAAATTTGACAATGTACAAGTCATTTTTAGAGAAATTTTTGGGGGCTTTTTGCTGTTATTTAGATAAGACAGTGGAGACAATGACAAGAAATGTGTCTGAGAGAAAGAAATCACCTCGGGTCTGCCTCAAACCCTGGTCCCCAGATTTAGGGTGCCTTAACCAACTGAGCCACGGCGCCCCCAGTGTATAGGTAATTATTGATTGAATATAAATTACTTACTTCAGTTTGCATAATTAAAAATCATGAATGCAGAGGAGAAAAGATAATGTAAATAAACACTTGCAGTGAGAATCAAATCCTTATAATATTGTCAGGGACCAAGCAGGGAGGCACAAGGACGCAGATATAAATTCAATGAAACTCATTAAACAGGAAAACTAGAGGTTAAATTATCGATTTCATCTCACTGGTATCGATACGATACGATACCAACTTTAATATCGATTATATAAATACCTTGAATCGATCCGCCCACCCCTAGTCAGCACACCACCCCCTCAGAAAACTGGTCAGGCTTCCTGAAGACAACGGCGACAAAAAGGGTAAAGGCACAAATTAACAAACTTATAATCCAACAGAACAAACTTAGGTAAACATGTGTACTTCATTTAACCAAAAGTTGTACTGTTAAACAATAATACATTTTGTATGTTGTTTGAAATCAAAGGACTACGTGTCGTGTTTTAACTGTCTGTTTCAGTGTAAGCGTGTTTGCATGTTCGCGTGTGTATGTTAGAATGTTGCATCGCGTATGTGTAACAAAGATATTAACTGTAAAATAAGGTTTTAAATAATTTAGACGTACTCAAAATAAACGAATGAAACAAAGGCGATGAATGAAATGAAGTGAGAACAGAAAAGGGGTTACGGACAGTTGCTTAATTAATGTGACGACGCGGCTGCGTCCATCACGAATATCACATATAGGCCTTGGCCTAAATGTTCTTTTATTCCTCATCCTAAATGAATAAAAAGTCTCTCAGTGACTTGAATACTTGTGAAGTATCTATCTACTCAGGAGTTGAATTCCTGTAATTCTATACTGGTCAGGGATCAAACCCTTCACAATTTCGTTAATTCAAAACCAAAAAATCTAGTCTGCGTCATGGCCAAATTTCTTTGTTAGTGATAAAGTGGTGTTCTTCAACAGGGGGCGAAACTTACATTTGACACCTTTTTACCTCTTTCCTGACAGTAAGAGCAAAGAGTAGGCTGGAACAGTAGTTTTCAATGAATCAAATACAAATTGCAGCAACAATCTTATTTAGCTGTTTTTGCACTGTATTCAGGGCAAATAGTTATTTTGTTGTTTAACCAAATCAGAGATTTCTGACAATTCTGTGGTGAGTGTTGGTTGATCATTTCACCCACACATAAATTAAACAAAAGAAAGTCCCTTCTAACCCTCTAAACTATAATGATTCTATTCTATTCTTTCAAGCTGCCTATGAGTCCTTTAATTAGCATGTTTGACTGAGCATTTTGTGATTATTCAATGTGGACAAGGAAGAGTGATAAATTGCACATTTATCCTACTGGTCAGAGATCACACCATCCACTTGAGGCCCACAGCTGTCTCCTGTTGCCATGTGATGGTTGTTCCTATGAGAGAAAATCTAGTCTGCGCCATTATCATATTTATTTGTCAGCAAAAATTGTGTTTTGCTTCTTCAACAGGTGACAAAACTCAAGATTGTATCAAGTTTTACTATACAACATTTACCTCTGACCTGGAAGTAAGAGGAAAGACTAAGCTGAAAAACACAATTGGAGGACATAGCTTTTAATAAGGAAATACTGTGGCAGCAATTTTGTGCTATTTTTGCAGTTCTGGACTGATAGTTGCTTGGTTTTCAACCAACTCAAAAAATCCCTACATCCTTCTGAAAATCACAATAAAGAATTCAATTCAATTTTATTTATATAGCGCATTTTTACAAAAGGCATGTCACAAAGCACTTAACACAAAGAGGCCCAATGACCAACAGGGGCAAGGAAAAACTCCCTATCAGCGTTTTTTGTTTTTACTTGTTATGGTAAAGGAAGAAACCTTGGGCAGTTCCAACAGCTCAAGGGGCTAGCCCAACTTCCTAGGGCAGGTTTTCAGTCTCTCAGATGGTGATTAGTCCACTATTATTCCATTAGGTACAAGAAAATTGTGGTATAAAGTAATATAGGTGTCCCATTATAATCCCAGGATATAGTCCCATGTCATTAGGCGCAGTCAAGCCAAGGGCCAGCTGGAGGCTGTATCAATCATGTCAGGGTCGTCTGTGGAGCTGAAGGCAGCCCGCCCAGGAAGCCAGAGATGCAGGATCAGGCAGTGGAAGGCAGGGGTTACCCTCAGCAGGGAGGCAGTGGCATGGACCGTGGAGTGGGTTGAGGACCATTCAGGAGTGCTGCCGGATCAAACGTTGGAAGAAGGTCCTCAGCAGGATGGCATGTACGGTGGGGTTGGTTGGGTACCCAATGCAAGATGATGTGTCCTTCCAGCAAGTGAAGTAAGGATGGCAAAGATGGTAGAGGGGGGAGTCCCAGGACCGAAAGGGGACACATGAGAACCAGGTTAGTTCATGTGTTTTTGTGTTTACTTGTGTTTCTTTGTGTTCAACTGATCCACCTGGCCTTTAAGGAGAGAATGGAGAGAAAGGCAGTTAAGTGTTAAGCTCAAAACTGGTGCAGAACTGGGGCAGAACGAAACAAGGAGGTGGGGTAATTAATTGGACAATCAGGTGAGCACAAGAGGTGGGTGGAGCACACAGTGACAGAGGGAGACATGACAGAAACAAAAACACATGTAATGCTGCAGGTGTCCAGCAGGGCGGCTCATAGAACCAGTCCTAACAGTTAAGGCTTGTTTGTAGCGTGTATGCAGTTTGTAACTGTGGTTCTTGATCGTTGTAATGGCCAAGTTTCTCTTTTGAATTTTTCGTTTTCTCTTTCAATTAACTTAACCACTCTTCATGTGAACAGCTTAGATTACTCTGACTCGCATCCACATGTTACATCATAGAAGTTCACTCACGCATCCATGGTCGTTGACTCTTTTCTTTAATTCTTGATGAAAGTCGTGATTCAGTTCCAACATTCCAAACAATCGATAGAATACTAAATAACTAATTGCAAACAAGGGATTGCGGTCAAAAAGCTATATAAGCTGCGCAAATGTCATTCAATTCAATTCAATTTTATTTATATAGCGCATTTTTACAAAAGGCATGTCACAAATCGCTTAACACAAGAGGCCCAATGAGCAACAGGGGCAAGGAAAAACTCCCTCGCAGCGTTTTTTGTTTTTTACTTGTTATGGTAGAGGAAGAAACCTTGGGCAGTTCCGACGGCTCAAGGGGCTAACCCAACTGCCTAGGGCAGGTTTTCAGTCTCTTAGATGGTGAGTAGTCCACTATTATTCCATTAGATACATATTACAAGAAAATTTTGGTAAATAAAGTACAGTAATATAGGAGTCCCATTAGAATCCCAGGATATAGTCCCATGTCATTAGGCGCAGTCAAGCCAGGGGCCAGCTAGAGGCTGTATCAATCATGTCAGGGTCATCTGTGAAGCTGAAGGCAGACCGCCCAGGAAGCCAGAGATACAGGATCAGGCAGTGGAGGGCAGGGGTGACCCTCAGCAGGGAGGCAGTGGCATGGACAGTGGAGTGGGTTGAGGACCATTCAGGAGTGCCGCCGGATCACGTTGGAAGAAGGTCCCAGGAGAACCCAGGAGGTGCAGGCGCAGGCAGTGGAAGGCAGTGATGACTCACGGCAGGGTGGTAATGGCATGGAAAATCAGAGAGGAGATGAGTTAGAACAGTCTCCATCAGATTTCAGAGAATGTGAGTTATATTGCATGTGAAACCATATACAGATGTTGGCTAAGTGAAGAGAGAGAAGTAAGTGGAGAGGAAAAGAGAGGAGGAGAAAGACAGAGTGAAAATTGTACGGCTTAACAGATGGGTGGATTGTGGCGGCATTAAACTATAGCAGCATAACTAAGGTATGATGTATAACAAGCCAACACCACCAAAGGAAATGGTCAGTGGCCACCAAGCCCTGGACAGGAGCTTACAGCAGAGGCAGTCCTTTCCAATAAAACCCTGAGGAGATGTGGCTTACCATACACCATCCCTAACTAAAGGGGTCAGTAAATAGAAAGGTTTTGAGTCTAGACTTAAAGGTGTTGAGAGTGTCCGCTTGACGAATGTTAGAAGGGAGTTTGTTCCACAGGACAGGCGCACGATGGCAGAAAGCTCTTCCGCCCATTGTTGATTTTGATATTCTAGGAATTACTAGGAGACCAGCATTCTGTGACCTTAGGGGTCTAGAAGGGTGGTAGGGAACAAGTAAGTCTTTAATATATGCTGGAGCAAGGCCATTAAGGGCTTTATATGTTAGGAGAAGTATTTTAAAATCAATTCGGCTTTTAACAGGAAGCCAATGTAAGGAAGCAAGGACAGGTGTGATATGTTCATATTTTTTTGTCCTTGTGAGTGCTCGTGCTGCAGCATTTTGTATTAGCTGAAGGTTTTTGATGCAGCTAGTACCACATCCAGAGAACAGTGCATTGCAATAGTCAAGTCTGGAGGTAACAAATGCATGTATTAGTTTTTCTGCATCCTCAAAAGAAAGAAATTTTCTGACCTTAGCAATGTTGCGTAAATGAAAGAATGAGGTTTTGGAGATATGCTTTACATGACTATTTAAAGAGAGGTCTTGATCAATATACACCCCAAGGTTCTTGACCTTTGTGTTAGGTGTGAGTGAAAGGTCACTAAGTAAGCTCTGATGATGGGGTAAAGTGTTGGTCAGGTTTTTAGGGCCAATCAACATGACTTCAGTCTTATCAGAGTTTAAGCAAAGGAAATTATTAGTCATCCAGTTTTTGATGTCACTGAGGCAGGCAACAAGTTTTGTTACTGGCGTACAATCATTAGGCTTCATTGAAAGGTATAGTTGGGTATCATCTGCGTAAGAGTGGAAGGTAATGCCATGTTTTCTAATAACAGATCCCAAAGGTAGCATGTAAAGGGAGAATAGCAGAGGTCCCAGTACTGATCCTTGGGGCACACCATACTTGACTTCAGTGTGGCATGATGCTTCATTATGTGCATGTACAAACTGGTAACGTCCAGTAAGGTATGACCTGAGCCAGGCTAATGCAGAATCTTTGATGCCAATCATATGCTCAAGTCTATGTAGTAGGATGCTGTGATCAATAGTGTCGAAAGCAGCACTTAGATCCAGTAGGATTAATAATGAAATGCATCCATTATCAGATGAGATAAGGAGATCATTGTAGACCTTTACTAGGGCTGATTCTGTGCTATGGTATGCTCTAAAGCCAGATTGATAGGTTTCCTGAATGTTATTTGCGTCCAAGAAAGTACGAATTTGCTTAGACACTATTTTTTCAAGAATCTTTGATATAAATGGGAGGTTGGATATAGGTCGGTAGTTAGCCAGGACATCAGGGTCAAGGTTGGGCTTTTTGATTAAAGGCTTAATGACAGATGTCTTGAAAAGTTTGGGAACATGTCCTGCTGCAAGAAGTGATTTATAATATTAAGTATCGGCTCAGCTAGGCTAGGGAGAGTAGCCTTAAGGAGATCAGTAGGAATTGGATCCAGTAGACAAGTAGAGGCCTTACTTGATGAGATCAGCTTGATAATTTCAGATATACTGGCAGGTGTAAACGAGTCCAGGTATGCTATAGGTCGGCTAGGGGTTGCTGTTTCCATTATAGGGGAACCAGCTGAATTTGAGGTTTGAATGGTGTTATTTATTTTACCTCTAATACATTCAATTTTATCATTAAAAAAAATCATGAAATCATTACTGTCTAATGTTATTGGAATTGAGTGTGTCACTTCATTCCTACTTTTAGTTAAGCGTGATATTGTGTTAAAGAGGAATTTGGGATTGTTTTTATTATCATTTATAAGTGAGGAGTAGTATTCTGTTTTTGCATTATTAAGTGCTTTCTTATAGTCTTTTAGGCTGTCTTTCCATGCAAGATGGAACACTTCAAGTTTGGTGGCATACCATTTTCTCTCAAGTTTACGTGCAGCTTGCTTCATTGAGCGTGTCTGTGCTGTATACCATGGGGCAATTTTGTCTTGTTTTCTAATTTTCTTTTTAAGTGGCGCAATGGAATTTAATGTAGTGTAAAGTGCATCTATAACATTATCAGTTAATTGATCAACTTGAGTAGGGCTGGGAGGAGGGCCTTTTAATGTGTATTGTGTCATTAAGGGTTCAAGAAGAGAAGGAATTTTATCTATGAAGTCGCTTGTGGCTTGGGAGGTTATTCGTCTAGTGTGGTTGCAAATAGAGTTAGGGGCTGTAGAATCTATTGTAGTCTTTAGAGTCCCTTCAGTCATATATTCTCTTACTCTCTCGTTATCCCTTCCCATCAGTCCTTCTTCATGTGCACAGCAAAAGGCCGTGACCAACAGACATTCAGCAGTAATAACGCTGCTAAAATCACTTTTTCTACAATAATGACACATACACATATTACTTATTTAAACTTACACATTCACAAATATTACTTATTTAAATGTACTCATTCACAAATACTACTTAAATATAAAATATATACATATATTAACAAAAAATATTCTTCTATTATTTGGCTCTAACAATCGTTCTTGTGAATTTTTGCTCAAGAGTATATGGCAACTGATCCTTTCATCAGGAGAGAGATATTCATAAGCTATAATATGGTCCAGATTCTAGAATAAGGTAGGTAGAACTTTTTCTAAACATGTAAGTCAGTGACCTCCTGTGAGTGTAATTTCTTGTTCACAGCTGCCTCATTTGGCATTGTTGTAAAGGTTTGAATGAAGTACTATGTGACTGATGGGTTAGAAAATGAAGAACAGTCCTTTAATGAAGATTTTGGCACTGTAAAAGACACCAAGAGCAGCATGGCTTCAGGCAACAGACATAAAGACTGAAGGGACCTTTCTGGACACAGATAGGAGTGCACTGAGCTACACAAAATAGAAAACAGGGGAGCCGAACAATTTTCGTAATAATGAGGACTGTAGCGATTTAGGCGTTTGGAATGATATTTCCTGTAATAATTCATTCCATTTAGGGCTGGGCGATTAATCCAAAAATATTCGAAATCGACATTCAGAACCTATAATCGATCACATTTTTTCAGGTCAATTATTTCAATTATTTTGTCTTTAAAAACACTACCACTGTTATGGGCAAGCCCTGTCTTGGTGGTTTTGTCTGTCTTGATCGCTCTCTCTTTCTCTGATTGCAGGGTGGAGTTAGTGCCCCAGGTGGGCCTGGTTAGCCAGGAGGCATAAAAGCCCTCCAGAGTTTGAAGATTGGGTCCTCTCCTCTCCAGCGCATTTTTGACGCTCTTGGTTTATTTTTTTATATGACTAACTTCAGTACCCTTTGGTTAATCAGTCCTATCATATACACTGATCCGTTGCTTACTATTTCTTTCTGAAACCACATTATTCAATAAATGTACTACTTTCTTGAAACCCACGTTTGGCTTCCCCTTGTCATGTTCATGCTTTGAGCCTGTAACTCCACATTCCGTTGTGTTATTCCGTCAACATGTTGAGCATGGACAGCTTAAACACTGAGACAACTGAGCAACAACATCAGCTTGTATCAAATGAAACACTGATGTTCAATAAATAATCATAGATAGTAGATAGTAGAAGTGCGTTATTTTAAAATCAGTGCACCCATCATTCAAAAATCTCACTTGTAATTTGTGAGCATATTTGCTGTACAAAACTTGAACTTGAAGAAGAACTATGAGGGCAAAAAAATAAAATAAATAAATAAAATAATTGTTCATTAATTGTAATTGAGTTAAAATTTTAGGCTAAATCAAAATTCCATATATTATGTGAAATAATCGAATCTAATTATTGGTCTACATCTGTATTCCAGGGGTGGCAAAATGAAGGCCCAATTTGCTATCTTTCATGCAGCCCATCTTTAGGTCTAAAAATAACATGTAATGTGACCGATTGTTATTAATATTTTATACAAGCCAATTTTCCCACTATATTGTGATATCATTAAGCTATCAACACAATGGCACAAGGATTTTCACACATAAACGAGTCACTCTTCCACTTGAACAGTCAAGTTTGGAACCCCATACAATTGTGCTAGTGTTATTGTTTGAGACTACCTGTTAGTTATTCCTTCAGGGATACTTATTAGTAATAGGGTTGTATAAATTGTGAGACTATAGACAAATACTAAAAGAACATAAAGACAGATTTTTTTGTCTGAGGATGACCTTCCATTCCCATTTTCATTAGTTTTTGGCCACTTACACTTACTAACAGGAACCTATTAATCTGCTGTTGAGTCAGTGCTTGCCTCCCCACTATTTTGACAGGGTTACGTAGGTATTTGTCTGTTGCTGCAGCAGTCGCATACTTTAATTGATGCTTTAGTAAATTAACTCTTATCTTACCAATCACCTATCATCTTACCAAACAACCTATCATCCCATAAGATGTGGATCTAACATCCCATAGAATGTGGCAACCCTAACAATGGCTGGTATGCAGGCTCCTTTCCAGCCAAAACTATTATCACCTGAATTTTTGTTTTCTTGGAAAAAAGAATTGGTCTACATTTACAAATTCTACAGACATAGCAAGGGTCCTGTTTGGCCTATATGAACCCTGTGAATACATCATGTAGATCGGTGGTTCTCAACCTTTTTTCTTGAAGCCCCCCTTGTCCATGTCTACGACACAAGCCAGCCCCCCAACACCAAATCCTACCAACATAAACTCACTAAAAGAATAAAGTGATTAATTTCTAACTTTAATTTACAAAATATATTTTTATGTTATCAGGTGTCTCTAACACACAGACACACACAGTTATACAATTTTCTTCTGTGTGTCAGCAGGTGCATAACATGTTAAAATATTTTGATTATCTTATTGGGTGTGTTGTTGGGATTCCATAATTTTCATATATTTGCACATAAGTTTGGTGACGTCACAACCTCAACTCAGACAAAATTCTGTGGACCCCCTGTAATCTTTAGCACCCCCCTAGGGGACTCCCGGACTCCAGGTTAAGAACCACTGATGTAGATGATGGGAAACTTGGATGCAGATTATTATAGAATAATAGTTTGCTAGATCTGGATCCAGATATAATGCTCTCGAGTGTGTGTGCTGCTCATCCTGTCAGTGTGCTACCATGGGGCTTAAATGTGCTTGTGCACACAGAAATGTGGCCTTTTTGACAATGGCCTACAGTAGGTAACACTAAAAACACTGAAGTCATGTCCTGGGTATTTTTCTCCAAACCTTATTAAATTTACAATCCCTGTATCAAATCTACCATCCTTCAGATAAACTTTTCTAAATGACAATGTTAGATCAAAATTTCACTTGACTACTTCAAAATATGTCAAAATTACACTGACAAAATTATGCAGTAGCCTACTTTCAGCCAAATTACATGCATTGACCAGGTGATGGCAGCATTAAACAAATTGTTCCTTCTCATGTTGTAAAAACGACCCACAGAGTTGGGCACCACTTTAAATCACATTTAAATCACATATCAGCACTTCTGTTTTATTAGCACACGTGGGCAAGATACTCAGAAAATGTAGTTATCTCAGGACTAGTCACAGAAATGTATACTAAAGCTATAATTTGCAAAAAAAAAACCTTCTGCTAAAATTCTATTACTGATCACACTGCAGGTCTCCAATAGAAATACAATAAGTAATTTTATGTGCCCAGGACAAAATAGTATGTGCATGTTTGTACTTTATTGGGTCCTGGGTATGTTTATGTAATCCTTGCGTGCAGCATTTTACATCGCAGTTTTTCTATAATTATTTTTAATGTTCTATAAGTATTTCGAATATAATTTTGCTATTAAAATTAACCATAATGATGCATATGTGAGTGAAACAAAACTTACTTATGCACTGTGGACATTGTTTGTGGACTTCTTATTAAACTACTGTAATACATCACATGAATGCAAAGAGTTAGATAAAAGATTTGCTGCTCTGAGCTCTTACAAGAAAGATACCACACAACAGGGCCAAAAAAACTAAATGAATGAAAGCCAATTAGATTCAGAAGTAGCTTCACAGCCATGATAGCCATGCTCAGAAATATAGTGACAGTAAGTAGCTTTGTACACTTGGAGTAAGGCTACAGCCCAACACTGTTTACTGGGCCTGAAAGATGAACTAATTCAAAATACAGGCCAATATTCAGTAATGCCCAAAGTATTGATTAAGAACATTACTATTTGGATACAAAATGAAGATGAAAATGAAGAATGCATTACACTGATATTGAGCAATATCAGTAACCTCTTAAAATTTCATACACTGCCTTTTACACCTCATATCCTTATATAAATGCTTGTATCTTACATGTTGAGAAAATTGCTTTTTTCTGGATTATGTATTTGTAAAATTAAATTGTGTGTGTGTGTGTGTGAGAGAGAGAGAGAGAGAGAGAGAGAGAGAGAAATGAGAATTGGTAAATCTGTGTATGTGTGTGAGCCTATGTTTTATCTGCGTATCTTTGTATTTGTGTATAGTTTCCCAAAAGATGCCTCATCCTCTCCTCCATGCGTAATTCCAGCACAGAACAATAGCAGGAAGTGAAGCTCTCCTTCTCCCACAATCCCCTTCTTCCCCTCGCCGGCACTGCCAGGGTAACCGCCGCCAAACAGGAAAAAGGAAGCATTCTGGGAGCTCAATATATCAGCCCCCCATCACCAGCGGCAACTGTTGTCGAGTTCACCTTTCACCCAGGAGAGTTCTGAATGGAGCAGTGGCGGGGCTGAAAGGGTCTAGTAGAGTTTAGGAGGAGGAGTACAGTACTCAAGAGGTGAAAGGTGGACAGGGAAAACTGTGTGACATGAGGGTCCTACGTGGAAGAGAAAGGCTCTGTAAACCTCTTCACACACACACACACACACACACACACACAGACAGACACACACACACATCTCTCTGACTGGATCCTTAGCATATGATGACCGTATAACACACAAATCTTAAATGTTCCAAAATCTCAGACTCGGTCCTGACTGACGCTGAAGACACATTTTCAAAAATTCATGCTTTCTCTCTCTCGCTTACACACACACACACACACACACACACACACACACACACACACACAGACAGACTTGTTGCATCATAATAGACACATTAACGTCACTGACACATCAGTTTCCTCCCAAACACACGGGGACAAACTGTTTTTGTGTTAGACCCCCAGCGCAGTGGTTTAGAGGGAAATCCTGATCACCCCTCCCTCTTCCCTCACACGACAGCAGAAATGTGTGTGTAAGAACTTATTGGACATCCCAATTGGAATGTTAATATGACCTTTTACAAATACTTATGTAAGGTGATAATAATCTTGTTTGGTCAGTAGAATGTGTTACGTGATGCAAGCGTCGCAGTTGTTTCAATATGTACACCATCAAAAACAGCCATGTGCGCACACATAGTCTCTGCATGGTTACGTGTGCATGTTTGGAAAATAAGCCCAGGCCCTATACAACTGTTTGTGAATTACTGGATATCTTGCAACTATTACTGTTGTAGTGTATGTTAGGATAGTTAGGTAGTCATAGAAGTTGCATCATAGATATAAGATGAAAGAAAAACTGAAAGCATAAGAGACAACAGGAAGGCTTCATAGTCTGCCTATGACTTTTAAACCAGGCTCAAGTCAAGAGGTGGAAATAGCAGTTGTCTTTAAGTTCTTCACTGGTAAGCTAGCACTACTTCTCCATTTCATAAGATACACGAATAGAGTGATGTAACCTGCGAAACGACTACTAAGACCTGATGATAGGTGCATCTAGATTTCCTAGCTAAATGAATGGCCTTTTCAATCCAGAATTCTGATGACATGTTTAGATGTCTGTGCTCTTGGGTTAAGATGTTGTAAGTTGTGTGACTTCTTAAGGTTCTTTGTGATATAGAATTATTACGGAGGTTTGAAATGCTGTTCTCTCTGTTCAGAGTAAACATACTGCAATACCCATCACTGCATGGCTTCTGTTTGCATGACGCAAGTTCTGTCATGAGTGCTTATGCATATGCATGTGCTTGTCATGCACAGAGACCAGACACACACACGAGCAGGCATGCCCACACATGTGTGTTTGCAATTACTGCAGTTATCGCAATCTATATGATATCAATGACCTATAGCTGTTTACCACTGGGGGATGAAACATTCAGAGCGGGACTGTGTGTTCACTGAGCAGCCCAGAGTTATGGCCGTTTAAGGTGACCAATGCACAACTAGCAGGTACAGAATGTTCTTTGAGCTTCAGACTGTTTTTGGAACACCCTGTTCAGCTTGAATTTTGAGGCACTGGGGAAGAGCAATGCTGATCAGATCGATTCACAGCTGTTCACCACAGTCGATCCAGAACCTCTCCACCCCACCAGAACAAACAAAACACACACACACACACACACACACAGAAATTGACAGATGCATCAATATTGAGGATACCGATAATGTCTTTTTACACACAGTCCAGGGCCTGTCAGACAGCTAAAGGCAGTCTGGAACACATTGACATTTTTAAAGAATTTCATCTAAACAAATAACATTTAATAATAAACACAACCTTACCAAATCTTGTTTTCAAAGGTCCTCAAGCCAAGTAAAAGTAAAAAAAAATCTACAGTATAAATATATTTGAAGTTGACTTTTTAAGTCTGAACCTTGTAGACAAGGCTGGATACATGATAAAACTAAGAAGAGCATTTATAAATATTTCGTAGGTGCAACACATGACAATTTGCTAAAAAAACTGTGGCTTAGTGCCTTTGTCAGGAATATACTGTAGGTACTATAGTCTATTGTTTTCTATTTTCTGAGCCATTACAGTTTCAATAGGGAACGGGTGTTCCTGAAAAAGGATCTCTTTTTCTTTCACTGATATGTTGAATATATGTATATATTTCAGAAAATAGATTAAATGATTGTAGTTGTGTCCTTTATGTATTTCTGGGACAAAAACTTGCGGAGCTTCATGATGTGTGTTTGGAACAGTCCTCAATATCACCAGCCGGGGACAAAGACTCAGGGTTAAACTTATCTTGGAGCCATAATAGCCAACAACTCAGATGCTGTTGGAAAGTGATGACAGTGTGTGTATGTGTGTTTGTGTGGTTATGCATCATGTCTTAGCTGTTGTTAGCTGCTAAACTTCTCATACTGGTCATGGTGCTGCTATTCTAGAAACAAACTACTGATAAGAAACTATTTCATAAAAAAAATGTTTTAATGCTTTTATCTGCATCTGCTGCTGCGCAAAGAGCCGCCTGGGAAACTTGTTAAAATAGCAAGGAGGAGAACACTGACAACAGAAGAATAATACCAGTAGGTTCATTTAAAAGTAGTCTAAAACTAATGAGTATTGGATGAAGTGTATTTTTGGTGAAAAAGATAGATAGATAGATAATAGGGGTGGGCAATATAGACGATATATACCGTATGCAATATGCATTTGGCCAATGATAGAGATTTTGGGTCATATCGGCATACCGTGATAGGCTCATTGCGTCTCCACAACCATGTGAAAAAGTGTTGACCTGTAGCTTCACCTTATTGATAGCACCTTTTCATTCTTACAACGAAGCTGTGTAAGATTATAAATTGAACAGCTACTGCCTGACACAAATGCAGCTTACCAGTTTACTTCTGTGTGAATTTGAGAGTCCAATATAAACATCTCCAAACGATGACTAAACAACTGTTGTACATATTGACTTTATGCTATGGTAACCATTAAGAAACTGTTATGCTGTAAGTTACATACCAAAGTATACCGTGATATATATCATCTACCGTCTATGGTTCAAAATATATTGCAATATAAATTTTAGGCTATATCGCCCACCCCTAATAGATAGATAGATAGATAGATACTTTATTGATCCCCAAGGGGAATTCAAAAATCATTCTATCCTGGGAATGATGATCAATTTCCCAGGACAGGCAGTAAAACAAAACAGAACAAATCTGTAAAAAACAGGATGTGTGCCAATACCAGGGAACAATCCAGCAATTTCTGGATTTTGGTGGTGACATGCCACTTCTATCCACCCCAGTTCTATGCCCTTGTGCCCCCTGTTGCAATGATGAAAACGTGGGTAAATGTGTGTGTATTTCCCGCTGTAATAACAACAATCTGTGTATCTATGTTTACTGCTTTGCTTATAAATTGTGTTCTAAAGAGATGGTGTCATTGTTGTGGTCCAGTGGGCCCCAATTTGTGGATCCTTCTTCACATCTTGCAACGAGCTGCCAGAACATTCTGTCCTGTTCTTTTAGAGTTCATGTTGTTGTAAGGCCTGTTAGTGTTTGATCTTATGCAGAAGACCACAAGCACACACAGTGTGTGTGTGTGTGTGTGTGTGTGTGTGTGTGTGTGTGCATGTGTTTGTGTGTAATGGGTGTGTGAGAGCAAGAGAATCTGTATGAATGAGGGAATAGTGTCAAAGAAGGTGGTGGTGGTGTGTGTGTGTGTTCGTGCACCCATGTGGTTATGCATGTGCATAGTATGTACTAGTCAAAATGGTCTTATGATCAAGAAGTAATTGCATCCACCTGTATTTGACTAGCTGCATGGGAACCTTTCTTTAATCTTTCATAAAATAGTTTCTGGAACAGACTGCATGTCATGCAAATGTCTGAGAGTGCCTGTGCTTTCAGCTCTGCCATTGTGAAGCCCCCTCATAGCACCAGGGAGGATAATAGTGTTCTACATTTTATTTGACATTTGCTCCCTGTAACATTTATCCCTGAACTTGTGTAAATTGGTTGCTTGGGCCCGCACATACTTCCTCTGATGCTACATTGAAAACAACAAATTAGGCTACAACAAAAATATATTTCCTTTCCGGAAAATCATGTGATGTCTATTGAGATGTACTTGGTTGAACACTGGTTCATGTGCACTGCTGCTGTACTGCCATAGAATAGGCCTGAGGCACTGAGATCTTTGAAGTACAGTTGTTATTATGTTATTATGTTATTTTGTTGTGAAAGTAGGAATATTTTAAAAAGTGCTACACCACTATGCACACTATGTAGTGGTACACCACTACCGCTATGTATATTTCAGCAAAGAAACTTAGTATACAGTATACAGTATACTCTTTTAATTTGGTCTCTGCGTTGATCTGGTTTCTGCAATCGTTAATTATTGACATACATATCACACAGTGGACACAAAGTGATGTATGTGTGTTAGTACCATGGTTAGTACACACTAACCCACAGTGGGCTGCCTGCTATAGTCGGGCCTTTGGAACAGTGAGGGGTTAGGTGCTCTGCTCAAGGGCATTTCAGCAGTGGTCTACTGAAGCCCAAGGCCACGGCTACACCTTTCATAAAGGAAATCAAATGTATTGAAATATAAGAATTAGCTTGAACTATACATGAAAAAAATGTTGGCTGCCACTTGGCTCTGTGCAGTTGTTGTACTTGTACCTTCTTGTTGGTTGGCATAATTGATTCAGTAACATGAAATGAAACAAACAAAAATGATAAAACTTGAAACTTGAAAAAAAAATGAATCATTAAAACACATTTTGCTGAAAAAATCGACAATACATTCAAGCTTGCACCCACAATCAAAAACAATCAAACAACCCCCTAACATAGAGAGAATGAGAGAGAGAAACACAGCTCTGGTCTAACAGGCTTTTCAGGATCTGGGCGCATTCAGAGGGACGGGGTCACCGAAGGTTTATGGGAGCGTTATTGAGGGCAACCGGCTCAGGTGGCGCGGTACAGTGTTTACGATAGGCAACCTTTACTATGAGGCCTCCATCATGCACATGGTTAGCTCATAAAGCCTAAAGTAACAGGAGACACGTGTGTCAAACTCCCATCTTAGCATTATAAAGCCACTAGGCAGAGGAGAGACAGAGTGGGGTGTCTCAACCCGTCTTCAGAGACAGACGCATATCCATATGGCTATTAACAGAATCTTTACTTTTGTTTCTAAGATCTGGTATTGGTCTTTGTGTGTGTGTGTGTGTGTGTGTGTGTGTGTGTTTACATTCTATTCTCAAACCCATGACCTGGTATGGTAGTTTTCAGTAGGTATTAATATTGGTTCAGATCAACAATTATAATACAATATAATTTATGTAACAAAGCAATGGAACACACACATACCTCATTGTGCACACAGATACTTACATAACGCTTCTCATGTATAGTCATCGAGGTGGATCAGACAATAAATAATATTGCTGCATATATACTGCATATATAGTCTTGTGTTGATGCAACTTGACTGGCTGTCAATCTCTTGTAGCAGCATTTACAACTGTTGGTGACATTTTGAAAGGCCATAAACTGTTGCTGCGTAAATAGAAGGTTGGTCTGAAAATGTGATTTGAATGCAAGGCATTGGAAAACAAACCCTTAACCCCTGCACATTTTATTTAGTACACCAGTACGGTAGCAATGGTCATTAGAAGAATTTGGTTGTTGTATGAGTAGGGCTAGCGTTCAGTCAGTTATATGGCAATAGGAGAACCAGGGCCCATAAGGACAATGGGGTTCTGTGAGGTAACATTGTGTATGTGTGTGGAAGAAGAGTGTGCGTGTCTCTGTGTGTGTGTGTGTGTGTGTGTGTGTGTGTGTGTGTGTGCGCGCTAAATTGTGAAAGCTTTGAGGGCACAGCATGTACAGTTCTGTCTTAGGCACCTTACCGAGTACGTTATTTATGGTTGATTAATTAAACTCTCTCTGCCTCTCTCCCTCCCTCTATCTCTCCTGTTCTCGTTATCTGGCTCAGTCGGGAGGATGTTTTCATTTGAGACACAGCTCCAGCCTTTTCTACTATCCTGTTACCATTGGCATTTGACCAGAGACAGAGAAAGACACAGTAAGTGAGGGAATAACTTTGGGAAGCAGAAGGGAAAAGATTGTGGAGAAAAAGAGACAGATAGCATGAGAGGGAAAAACATTAAGTGAAACAGCTTGGCTTTGTCACTCCTGGTGTCCTGTTATCAGATGTTCTGTTTACTGAACTTCTGACCTACCATTACTCTCCTGGGCTGCTGTGTGTGTTTGTGTGTGTGTGCGTGTGTGTGTGTGTGTGTGTGTGTGTGTGTGTGTGTTTGAGTGAGTGAGAGGAAGAGAAAGACAGGCAGAAAGCGGAGAACTTCTGCCCATGTATACAAGACTGACAAAACAAAATGTACAAAACGGCAGTACATAGCATGACCACTACATGATGCTGCATGCACTGTCCTTATACAAATATGCATGTGCTTTTGAAATAGGGACACGTATCAGTTGCAATGTTGCCTAGTGACAGAATTTATCAAAACGTGGCATGCATTTACAAGTTGTCATAGTGATAAATACATTTTGTGTGGTTCACACCTATCACAAGACATGAGGACCACAAATAAGCTAATGAAAACTGAGTCGATGCATCGGTTGCTGACTTGTTCTGGTACCCCATGTTATTTAAGCTGGTGGGCCTGTATTCCTGCTAGGTTTGTGGTGCCCCATTAGTTGGAGACCAAATTTTTGAGAGATTAAAAACTTTTAAAATACATAACTGTAACTTGTTTCTTCCATGCCTCGGGGAGGACTGGAGATTGCACTGACTGCAGTCCCCCAGTTCTCAGGGTTAATCAGAGATGCCTTGTTCTGCCAGTCCAACCTGATCTCACTGTCCCAAAGCTGCAGTTGGGTCTTGCAAGAGATTAACTCTGTGTCTGCACACACACACACACACACAAGATCAGAGAGACATGGAGAAAAGAGTAGTGAAACAGCATATGGAAAGTTGCACATTCTGGTTGTGTTTTTTTGGCTCATGAATTTCCTGCAAAATGTAATCTCAAAATGAGATACACAGCACACATCGTCAACCGTTGCCACATTTAAAAACACAGCAAAGTAAATGTAAACCACATAAACACAACATACTATCACAGCTGAAGCAAAAAAACAGAAGGTCACTGCTGCCTGGTGTCAGTAAAGAAGGCTACAAACTAAACAGTGTAGAGAAACCATGACAAAGACATGAGGTGGATGGAAGTGTACATCACATGGTACACAGACCATACATGTGGTTTAGGTTGCTGGCAGACCACACACACTCAAAGGTGCTGTATGGCTGACAAGTATAGAGCTTATACAGCGCTAATTATTTAGTCCTGGCTCTGTGAAATAAATGTACTTTATAGACTTGACAATGGTTGTACAACAGCCCAGCACTGACCCAAACTGCTCACCTAGAATGACACTGAGCGTAGGAACTCTCACTCTCTCATTGTCAACAAAAGTATTACCAATTGGTCAGAATTAGAAAGCAGAAAATGGTGAATGAATAGCATAGGAGATCTCATATGTGGGAGCATACAAAATAATTGCACTACGACATCACTGTCAATGACCTTATAAGTGCCAATGTTTGTGTGTGTGATTGACAGACACAGACTAGTAATGTGGATGAGATGTGTCACAGTCACTATCTGTCTGATACTCTGGAGACGACTACGTGAGGGCAGTCAGACACAAAGAGTGATGTAAGAACATTTGTTTCTCTTGCTGCTCCTGGAATTGAGGGGGAGGGAGATGAAGGATGGGACAAGAAGAAGAAAAAGAAGAAGAAGAAAGAGAAAACAAGGTTGTGGAGACTACCTGGAAAAACTCGCAGACCACTGTTTAGCTTACTTAGAAAGTGCAGAGATTCCACTGAAGTTTGGCAATACATGAAGCCATAAAGTTTATGTAGCCTGTTATGCATGGTATACATAAATAGGATTCCATTCCATCATGTATTCAAACTACTCTGCATTTTTCACTGAAATTGATATTATTTATGCAGAGATATTAAGAAATTAGGGTTCAACTGGTCTCTTTTCTCTCTATTTGAGTAAATACTGAAACTGAGAGGCTAGTTATTAATAGTTTCAGGAATTTTTGTTTAAATATTTAATAGCGAAACAACAAGAGAAGTGCAAAAGTTGGGGAGGTGCTTTATCCATGGGTCATGCATTGTCCAAATCTTTGTAAGTCCACATATATTAAGTACATGGAAAGATCTGGTAATGTAGTATCAAACAAAAGGCCAGACATTAAATTTGATCAGGTAGCATTTTAAATATTTGTTTCTCCATTACTCTTCACCAGAACAGTTCCTCAACCCACTACAGACTTACAAATAAAGGCCCTTTTCCACTGTCTGGTACCAGATTGGTCTACTTTGGCTCAACTCTGCTTGCTTTTTTTTGGTTTTCCATTTCTAAAATCCTACCTGTTATGCAAGTTGAACTTCATCAACCAGTTTCATTTAACAGTACTTTTAATTTTGCTGTGGAAAACCAAATTGAGCCTAGTCAAGTTGATCTGAGTCAGTGGAAAACTGACTTAAGGCCACTACCACTGAACACATAGTCTTTAGAATAAACTAGGTTAATATTTTTACACTTTTCTGGACATTTGTAATGAAATACAATGGTTAGAATAAAAACTTTGTTGAATACCTCTGAAGAAGTTGTTGCAGAAGCACTTTGCAGTGATTTTTAAGTCAGAAAATGAACTAACCCCACTGACCACTCTGGTGAGTTTTTATGTCTTACAAATGTCTAAATGAAATGTCTAAAGTGACAGGTTATTTAGTTATTATTACTGTACTGTACATTGAAACTCAAGCATAAAAAGAGAAAGATGGAGCGAAATCCTGGATTCAAGTTTCTATGCTATTCTTAAAACACTGGGCAGGCATGCAGTGGAGGTGTGCCACAAACCTAGGTTCCAAAACAAACAGTCGACACAGTCCAGCCTGGCAGAAGTCAGTGTGGTACACACCACAACATTGTTAGTTTTCAAGGGCTTGTGTTCTCCAACCTACTCACCAACAAGAATGAGTGGAATTTTTCAGTTATTAGCAGGAAAAAAGATCATGTTCTGAGGATTAGTGGATGCTAGAAAACTTTGATCTCGTAAATTGACTTTAAGCGACTTGTTGAGGTAACTTTGATACAGGTTTCAAACCTAAAACCTTCAATGTGCAAGAAAAAAAATCTGGGTTTCAATGTCCAGAACAAAAGAAAAAAAAAACTGCTCAAAAATGCAGTATTCAGAGCTCAGATTGTTTTTACCTGCTGATCAGTTAAAATCCTGCAATTGATGATTGACATGTAATTCCCCAAACACATAGAAAGAATAATTTTTAATTTCTAAACTAATCTGAGAAACCTTTTTAAGCTTTTGATTGCTGGCTAGAAGATACTAAGTGAACAGAACACTTCTACAGTGAATGAACCAAAATCAGGATAGCATAAGTGTATCATCTTCTATTGTCTGAATTCAAAAAGTCTGGGATTTAAAGGCCCACTATGCAACATTTTTCATTTAATTAATCCATTTCATACTGTTTAGGATGCTAAAATTAGTCATTACTTAAAATCCCTCCCTCTAAGAATTCTCTGAAGAAAGAGAATAAAGTGTGCTTTAGAACATCTGCAGTCTCCAAACATTTATCAGGAGGAAGATTTTTTTTTCTCTCAGAACACATGACTGTCTTATATTTGGAACATTCATTGTTTACACGGTAGGTTAACCCATGTGAGCCCAAAATACAAAGTGTGTTTTATAAGCCTATATTTATATAGGTTAAAGCTTTTTTTATTGTATATTTGACCCTATAATGATATAGGCTAATACATAGGGTTTCTTTTAACACCACTGTAAACTTGGCCAGCAGCAGCTGAATCTGAGGTGATAACCCTAAACTTACTCCATTTTGTGGAAATGTGCAACAATACAGCTGTCAGTTTTTTGCATCCTCTTTGCCGGACCAAAGAACAGTCTTCATTTACACGTATGCATTTAGCAGACGCCTTTATACAAAGTGACTTACATTTTGTCAGCTATCAATTACTCCAGGGCCAGTCTCCCCTATAGAGCAACTTAGGCTGCGTTCAGGCTGCCAACCAAAATCCAATTTTTAGCCCATCCAGATTGGAACTGGATGGCATTTTTGTAGTGTGAACAGTGACATGCACTGGATGCCGCTTCCGCTCGTTGCTATAGCAACCTGTCAGATCGGTCAGTAATGTGGCCCAGTCTGAACAGAGCCATATCCGTATATATATATATATATACATATATATTTGGACACTTGTTAAAAACAGTGAGAACAGTCTGCCCTAAAAATCGGATATGAGAAGGAATCCGATTTGATCAAATTCGCCTGCAGTCTGAACGCGGCCTTAGGGTTAAGTGCCTTGCTCAAGGGCACACCGATGGTAGCCAGGATTTGAACCACAACTTCTAGACTACTAGCCCAGTTCCTTAACCACTACTATGTTCCATGAGGCTATGTTCCATGTTTTTTATTGGAATGATTTGGGTATTGATGTCAATGTCGCTTATCTTCCCTTCTCAATAAACATTTCAGCTTACCCATGTTTCTTATTCCAAGAATGACTGCCTTTGATGCCAAAGCAATCATTTCGAAAAGCAACTCTTCGATTTCTGTCTTGATAGTTAAAGCTGCATTATCTTTGTAAAGGGGTTCAGGGCGACTATGCTCGGTATTCCTACAGTTGACAACCAACACTTTTCTCCTCTATATTTGTGCATTTTGAGAAATCCATGGCAATATGGTTCACTTAGGGAAAAGAAATTACATAGGACTATTTTACAATATGTATGGATGAGTGAGTCTGGTGAAATCTGGAGTGATAAGAAGATGGGCAATAGCTTAGTGCAGGGGAGTGTCCAGGACTACACTAGGCCAGCAACACTGCAGGTTACAGTTGGCATTTTCACCATTCTGATTAGGTTATGAAGCCTATTTTTGGCAAAACTGAATGAACAGGCTAACCCACAATTTGGCTATCAAAGTGGTTAGCCTGGGCCTGGCAACCACACAATTAGGCTACTTAGAATAGACAACCCAGTCAACGACACAGGTTCAAAATGCAAATCTTGGAGTAAAACTTTAAGATAAATATTACAATTAATTTCCAAAGATTATAAACTGAATACATCAGGCAAAGAAAAACATTATGCACGCTGGACAAACACGAGGACGCCAGAAATGCAAAGCACGTGAGTGGTCAACTTCAGATGCAAAGTCCTGCGTCAACCGCGCGCACACCCGTTGACTAAAGACTTTAGTAAGCCTATTATCCGGGTAACTTTTAAGGCGATATCGGCGACGTGAAGGTGTGCGCACTTGAGAGAAAATTGCACTTTACACGCGTCTGTCCATTTTGGGCTACCTCCTGAAGCCGAAATGTCCGTAAGGGGTTAAAATGTCGGGGACGGAGTCTGGGAGGTGTCTAGTGCGTAACAGGGCGGGCACGGAGGAGCTGCCCTCTCATGTGTTCGAAGGAGTCAGCTGAGCGAGGATTCAGTGGACGCTGCCTGCCTCTCCTCGGGAATGCTGACCACAGGAGGCAACACAGAGTTAAGCGAACAACTTTGTATTTGCTGAGGTTATAGTTACCATTTCCATCTAAACTAGGGTAGCTGAATCAGGCCACGGGTGGTAACCCCCCTCCCGACATCCTCAGTGTAGTCGCCTCTTGGAGAGCGTTGTTTTAGAGGTGAGTTTTCTGACCAAATCCATGTTATTGTAGTTGTTAAGCTATTTTGATAATTTTCCTGAAATGTAACCCAGCATTGTGAACACTTATACAACTTTTTGGTGATGTCATGTTGTTTTTGTCGGACAAGTGGCGGTTTAAAACGGGCGAGAGGCGGAGAAAATGAAGGGTGAGGGGTCGGTAGGGCTCAAATGTCATAGCTAGCTAGCTAGCTAAGCTACCACCGGGCGGTGCGACCACCTGATCACACGCGTGTGCGTGTAGCGTTATGAGTTATTATGTCATAGGGTGAGAAATGTTAATTCCAAACTTCGAAATCTATTCTCCTTCAGATGCGCGCCGTTATCATAGATGTCGGCGTAACCTCGTGGTAAAGTAGCAGCTATCTTATGTAACTTTTGAGTGGGATAGTGCACTCCCTGTATGTTAGCCATAACTCTGGTGTCTGGCTGACTTGTGATCTGGTGTTTACAAACAGGACTCACTTTGTAGATGCGGTTCTGGTATATTTTAGGCCGTTGCTGACTCCTCATAAATTGTGCGTCAGAGAACTTGTGAAGTAGGCATTGGCTCTGCATAAGGTGTCAGATACATTTAACGCCACACTAAGACATAGTGTAGGTCTATACAGGTGTTATAACTAACGTTACACTGAACGTTTTCTGTGTGACCACCATGGATAGACGATAGTAAGGTTAGATGCTTGTAAAATTTAAAAGTGTTTAGCTGATTCCATGTCTCTTGCACTTCCCCTTTCTATGGTGGGTATTACCTTAAAACATGTCCTGCACAAGTTTGCTAACATATATCCTAGTTTGTCTTATTTTGACTTGAGTAATTATAGACCTATGTTTTAGCCGAAATCTGCAGTTCTATCCCTGCTGATAGTTATTCTATTTCCATCTATATTATAAGTGCTATTAATTCTGCTACTCAGGTCTGATGCAACCATAACAATATTTTTCATCAGGTTCTTTTCCCATATTTAACATGTCAGTACCACATTGTGCATGCATTATGTGTAAGAAACTACTAGTTTTTTTAACTGAGTTGTGTTTAACCTGTAAAGAATTTTTATAATGTTATGTAATTGACACCGTGTGTGTTTGTGTGTGTGTGTGTGTGTGTGTGTGTGTGCTTGTGCCAAATGCTTTGATTGTTTACACAATAGATTAAAACTGTTGTTTGTTCTCATTCTGTATTGCACACACCTTATGCATTCAGAGTTGTTCTATTTTTCTCACTCAGTCACTTGATATCTCTCACATGCACACAGATACTATTCTGCTGTAATAGTGTGGGGCCTTTGGCAGTGTAAGATCCACCAGGAAGCTTGTTTAGTTTCTTCTGTTACCTGGTTATAACTTTACCCTCGCCATCACTCACAAGAGATAGATCAGTTTGTTTGCACACAGTTCAGTTCTAAAACCAGAAATCCACCCACACCATGTACCTTTTCCTTTGCTTTGAGTGCATGTTATGTTGTCCCTGTTGCCTGTCAGTCAGACAATCAATGGCATTGCTAGCAGAGACTAAAGCCTCCTGTGTGTTAGGCTATGAGTTGAGAGTAGGGTGAAGGTATAAGAAAATGGCGGCAGCCAGCAAGGTGCTGAGTCGGCTGGTTCCCCCAGACCCCAGTGGGGAAAGCTCAGATTGTTTTAGTAAGGGGGGGTTGGGCCTTTTAAACAATGGATAGAAAGGATTGAAGACGAGATTTGTCAAGCCATGTTCTGACCGTTAGTGTCTCTCCCCTCTTCTTTCATACACACTCACTTTGTTTTCTCTCTCTCACTCAGCAATTATCTTACTTGCATTTGCGCATATTCACATTGATTCTATTCATTAAGAGTAGGTTTTTTAAAATTCAGTCTCTTTCTTTCTCTCTCTCTCTCTCTCTCTCTCTCTCTCTCTCTCTCTCTCTCTCTCTCTCTCTCTCTCTCACACACACTCACACACACACACACGTGGTCACACCCACTGCTTCTCTGAAGCAGTCTTAATAGCACCAGTGCTCACACTCAGCCTCTTTCAGTCAGATGCACTCCAAGTCAGCCTTAAGACATTTATCAGCACTTGGCCTGAGTGCGGCAGTGTCACCTTACAAGAGTGGGTGCTTTGAGCTGGGGTGGTGGCAGTGGTGGGCGTTCAGCCTCCTGTTTCTTTTCCCTTGTTCTCTTCACTTGTCTTTATCTCTGGCCTCCCTGTGTTCACCTAAAAATAAACAAAACACCATGCTTTTCATATGTTCCTGGATTGAAACTGCAATTAACTGTGAGAGAGGGAGAGGGGAGGGAGAGAGAGAAGGGGGGTATTGTTTATACACTGTGATGTTACATAAAGTCTGGTTTCACAGAGAGGGAGAGAAATGGGGCATAGTGTGTGTGTGAGTGTGTTGGGGAGGGTGCAGGGAATGGGCGAGAGAGAGGGGAAGGGAGAGAGGGTGGTTGGTTTGGGGAATGGGAGAAGGGCCTCCAGTGAAGCTGTTCAGCCCCAGTTCTCAGAGTGAGTGGTTACACTAGGGGTGGAGTAGGTTCTAGCTTTGCTTGAGACGCTCACACCTCTCAACCCTGTATGGCTGCTGCTTCACTTCTCTGACTAAGTGTGTGTGTGCCTGAGAGAAATGAGAGGGAGAGAGACTTACACACCGTCTGTTTTAATGTATACTGTGGATCTTTTAGTGTTTGGTGAAGTTTTGAGGTTCAGTGACCCGTCTGTCTACTGGCTGTGCCGTTCCATTGGTCAGAATCCCTGTGTAGCCGGAGCAACATGTGACTGCAAGACTCATGGGGCTCCATTCTACCACCAGAAGCAATTTTTGTGTGTGTATGCCTGTGTATATGTGTGTTTAGGAGTGTGTGTGGTCAGTGTGTGTGGGGTCTGTCTGTTTGGAATGTACTGGATAGATTCTGACCTGATTTTCAGGATTTGGAGCAACACACTGTACCACACACACACCCACCCACCCAGCCCCCTTTTACTTTCCTTTGACGGAGTGCCAGTCCGTCACAGTGTCCTAACCCCTTTGAACACCTTGCGTTAATCCACTCCAGTCAACCCGACTTTTCTCTGCTCTTTAGCTTTTCTGCCAGACTCCAGTTATCTTTTTACCCTTATCAGCAGAGCTGATTGATTTTGCTCAGATCCACTGCTTCTGTAGTATTCCCTCCCCCCCCTCCCTATTTTCTCTCTCTTTTTCTGTCTGTCTCTCATCTCACTCTGTTTTTCCCTCTTTCATTGTCTCACTCTAATTAACTCATTGAAAGGCTACAGGAAGCCAGGGCCACACACACACACACACCCCTATTCATTCCCTTATTGGATGACTATGGCCAGAAATTGATTATTGAGAAAAAAGATGTAAGCCAGCTTGCCTGCCTCCCCCCTCAGCAAAGTGACCTGTGCCCCTTTCGTCTCCATTCATTTCCCCCCTTTTTTGTAATGAATGATAAAAGCAGGGGATGGGTAATCACTGGATTAAAAGAGGAGTGGCTGGATGTGTGGCCTGTGGCAGTGTTCCCATGAGAGCCTGGGAGTGGAGTAGGGACTGGGTGAGTGGGGGGGAGGGGGGGGGAATGGGATGGGCAGGAGCGTCCTCTGGTCATTTCCATAAGCCTCAGAGATGGTGCTGCTGCAGGGGTCAGTGCAGTGTGTGAGGGATATGAAATGCAAACCTTCAATTGTTGGATGCTGCTAAAAATATATGTATTAGGCATTGCAATGACAGTCACTGACAGTATGACGCATGACTTTAGTCATCAAAGGCAATAATCTTGCAGCTCTGTCATTCTCGAGACATATGATTGTGTCGAGACACAATCATATTTCGTTTCGATGAACCAGTCAAGAGGATTTGAAATCGTTCCTTTGCAGTGTTGGCTTCACTGAATTGCAGGCTGAGGCATTGAAACAGTGTGAACTGCATTAAAAATTTAAAATGATCATAGATCTGAAATATGGGCAGTTAATAGGGGGTGTTAGGATGACAATATTTTTTATAAAATCATGACCTAAACCTATGCCTGTCCCCAAATGGTCACTATTTTTAGAGCCTCAGAAATCATTGACAGCTCATGAGAGTAGTTTTGAGTTTTACCAGAGGGAGGGTCCAACCCTCAGCCATCACTCGGTGGAGTCATTAAGGACTTCAAGGGACTCCAGGGCCCTCATCACTTGCAAGTCCTTTTCTTGCAGCTATTCTTTTCAGTTTCAGGCTGACTTGTCGGCTTGTCTTACTTTGAAGTTCTCAACCGAGGAGAGCTGTGCTAATTTGTGGCTAAAACCAGGGTTCCTGTGCCAGTCTCGTGGTTTAAGAGAATATCTTTTTTTTTCCCCCACAACTCCACTAGGACAGTAGACAGTTATTTTGTATGGGAATGCTGTACGGGAAAACTCCTCTTTCCTGTGATATCAGAATTTTTAAATGTGGCTTGCAGTAGGCTATAGTGTCTGCAGGGTATGCTTTTTGGTATTGGCCAAGATAAAAAGAATACTCAATTTATAAACTCTCTTTTACCCTCTCTCTCTTTCACACGCATTGACGCATACAGTCCATTCTGTGACATCAGTCTCCCTGCTGCCCAGTGAGGACATCAAAATCAACATGTTCACACCAGCCTGCCTCTAGAATGCCCCCATAGTAGCCTGTGGCCATTAGAATACAAAACACAAGAGCACGTGGTCTGGGACATTGCGAGCACTCAGTGTCTGTCCCCTTATCTCACTTGCCTAGTCATTTCTGTGCAGTGTCCAACTGACAGTGCTGGGTCGCTGTCCAGATGATGCCCTGTTCCCAGAATTCGCTTGGGCTGTTGCATCAGGGGCCTCATGTACTAAGGGTCCTGTTGACTTCCTACTAAAATGTTGCATACACTCAAAGCTTGCAAGGTCTGTGTACACCAAAAACTCCAAATGTGTCAAATCATACATACTCAGAATCCCACACACATTCCCTTTGTACATCGCAATCAAATTGGAATTACGCACACATGAACGAGCATTACCCTACATCCTCTCTCCTCCCTCAATTACATATGTTAACTAGTGGGGCGAAGACAATTAACTCCATATTAATATGCTAATTAGTAAAAGTAGGCCTGTAGTAGTGCCCACATTAGGAGAAAAAAAAATGGAGAAAGGAAGGAGAAAAAAACTTGCGTGGGAAAATGTCACCAAGGCAGTGAATGCTGTAGGAGCTGAGAATAGAACTATTGGATGTAAAAGGGTCGCTGCCCACTGAAGACGCGTGGGTCAGATGGGCAGCAAAGCTCGCTTATTCTAGAAAAGGGTGGCAGCCGTGCTAAGCTAAAAAGAATCTTGCGTCTTGTAATCAACAGAAAAATAAGTAAAGGCATATCGGAGGTTGTTAATGTGATCCAAATATTGCTGCTATTCTCAAACAATCTTCACGTGTCGCATGGTGCATTTGCGCAAATAGCTCATTAATTTATTACTTACTAAAAGTTAAAATTTACAGTATATCCCGGACATTGGAAAAGTATAGGTCTACATGTTTTGCTGCCAACTTGCAAAATTCATGAGAAATGTGCGTACACCTGAAATGAAACTGGCGTGGAGGTACAACTGACCGCAAGTGTGAAGGAGGGCATACACACGGTACGTGAGGACCCAGGTGCTTGAGCACCAGTTTGTTCACACTTACAGGCTCTGCCTGAATAGAGGCAACTGTCAGTATGCTACGGCATTGGGGGAGTTTGAGGTCCAGGAAACTCAAGTGTGTAGGATTCATTGTAACCAAAAGAGCTGGATTCAAATTGGTTGCATAGTTACTTTCTCTAGAACACTGATACAACTTCCCTTACTTATAGAAACCCTTTTTAAGCATTAGCTTTTTCCATCCCATTCTGTACTTTACCTTGCTGAAACTTTGAAAGGTTATTCTGCTGTTCCGATGCTCATGTAGGCCAGTTGAAAATCGCCTTGTTTATGCAATATATTTGGCTGGCATTTTTAGATGTACTGGCTTGCACTAGCCATCAGCCGATTGCATTCTACTTTGTTGGCATCTGATGACCTTGTAGCTCATTACTACTAAACCAGCTATTTTCCGGATCTGCAAGAAGTTGCAAGGATTTATCTTGGGCTTAAATTACGTCATAAGTGTTTTGCTCTGGTGCTTCTACTTTGTTTACAGGTTATTTTTTCCTCCTTTGTACTTTGTGTGGTTGCACTCGTATCATTTAGGAAAATACACGCTGGCTTGTGATCAACTGTACAAAGTCTTCCATAAGCACAGCCCCGTGAAGGTGTAGGGCAGTCTGCAGTCGAGGTCATTACAGTACATTAGCACACAACTTTTTCTAGAGTCTTTTTTATCTTGAAGCCCCCCTTGCCTATGTCCATGACACAAGCCATTTAACATAACATGTTGAACTATTTTGATTATCCTGTTGGGTGTGGTGTTGGCATTCCATAATTTTTATGAATTGGCACAAATATAATTTTGGGGATGTCGCAACCTCAACTCTCTAGCACCCCCAGGTTAAGAACCACTGCCATGAGCACAATGTAGCATTCTCAGGTTGCCATGTCCATTTTAATTCACTTATTTTAGTTTATTTTCTGACGACCTCTTTCTCACTTCACAGAGCAGTGAGAGACACAGGAAAACGTAATCAGTCCAAGTGACAGCACTTGTAAGGGGACAAACACAGAATCAAGACAAAACATCAGGCAGGATAACACAGGAACACAACAATGAAAAGTCAGCCTGTCAACGTATCTCCACATAAAGCACAGGACCTAAAATTAGCTTAACAAATTTTTAAGCACCTGTACACCACACAGGCTGTTATGTCTAAATGATTTCTACCTTGGACCCATCTGGGTTTTGGCCATTGAAAGTGACAGACCTATAGCAGCCATTTCCGAGTCACAGGGTAAGCACACGTGTCATTAATGACCTTAAGGAAGATTCTGATTCAGTAGCAGAATAAGATCCTTACTGGATGCCATTGATATGGTCTGTGCTTACCTTGCCACTTCTTGGTCACAGATTTGGGCCAGGTGTAAATCATTTCGACTTAACGGCTTGCGCAGTCTACAGGTTGTCCGTGAGGCTGCTGATTGTTTGCATTTAGCTGCATCCAGGTGTCATTTATTGAGTTGATTAGTTAAAGTAGACATATTGTATTTTAATTCTGAATTTATTTTTGTGGAGTAAAAGAAATTGGAATAAAAATATTCTCCTTCAAATTTACATGGGGGAAAAAAGAATTCCGAATAAAGGTTTACATGGAAAACGCATTTAATCACATTCATTTAATACTTCAATTTTGGGGGGAAAGGTTCTAATTTGACAGGGGCGCACAAAACTATATGTCTACTGGAAGAAAACACTTCCGCAGGATCTTCTCTGTTACTTTACGGCATAGACACAAACATGAAACAAACTGTTTCACGCTTGACATGTTGGTGAAAAAGATGGGACTTTTTCAAACCCAGTTGCGCCTGCGTTGAATGATATAAGTGTTTACATTGTCTTTTTAACACGGAATTAAGTTTTATTCTGAATTAAACAGTTTTTATTCTGAGTTTAACACTGGGATACAGTAGCATTGGCCATATTGTTGAAATTGTTTGTGTTCTATTTGTTTTTAATTGAGGGACTTTGATAGTTTGGGTCTTAACTATCCCTAACTATCAGTAGCGGGTCATGAGGAGAAATTATTATTATTTTATAAAAAGTATTTACAAACCATGTAATATTACTCTTAAATAGGGCTCTGCTCTGTTTTATGAGTTTGATGGCGTGAAAGCTGAAGCATGTTTTCAGGCATGCTGTGCTGTGCTGTGCTGTGCTGTGGTGATCAGTCAGCTGATCCCAGCTGAGCTGTGCCTGTCTGTGCTGCTTGTGCTGTGTCACTGAGGCTGCTGCTGCTGCCTCTGCTGTGTCTCCAACTCTATAAATACTCCTCTGTCCCACAAGGCGGCCCAGTGAGGACAAGAGCTGCCATTTATAGCCCTCTGGAGACTGTGTTAGTTTAACGTTCACGGCAGGGTCTTAATCCGGTGTGTGTGTGTGTGTGTGTATAGGTGTGTGGACTAGAGGAGAGGGGAAGGGTGCCAAAAAAGGTGATTGGTGAAGGTGAAGATTAAATCAGTTTTTTTAATGTATTTTGGATAGATAAGAGAATTTGGTGTGTCTTTCCACACTAGACTTCAGCAGGTCCAGGCTGCTACTTCTAGTGATTCTTTCTGTCAACAGAGAACTTTAAATGGGCAATCTGCAGATTGATATGCTGGAATCTAGCCTATTTCTGATTTATTCTAGTAACATATAGCCTATTCTTATTTTGGGAAAGGGAGGTTTTGATATTGTCACATGATCAAGGCACCCCTATATTAAAATATCTTTGTTACAAAAATTGCCTGAATGGGCTAGTTAAAAAATCACATGTGTTGTGATATTGGGCCTTTTTGAGGGAATAGTAACACAATGGTGTTCCTAGGTATTGTTGAAGATGAACGCTTCTGAGGACCAGGCAGAGTTGGCGTTCATGTTTTGGTTTCGAGCTGTTGCGAGTGTCGGTTTTCTTTGCTGAGTGCCTGGCCCCTGTCCAGTCCCTGCCTGCGTTTGCCAGCATCACTGATAGCGCCCTGATAAGGCCTCAGGATTACACAATGAAGCTCAAGCAGGCGGCCATGGCCACCCGAAAGCCCTGCACGGCCCTGTGTCGATACAGGTCACCACAGACACAGACCCAGCCAACTGGAGTTGCTTTCAAAATAAGAGTCACCACCACCACACAACTTGAGTTCTGAAATAACCTTTGCATTGAACCTTTTTAAGCTAGTTTAGCTGAAATGACAGTGGTTTTGAGGTATTCGCCTCCTCGGGGCATTGGTCAGCCTGGATCTAACCTGGATATAGACTGCTCCATCGGCCACCGGGGACTTGGTTCACAAATCCCAGGGCTCATGATGGTCCTCTCCCTTTGCCTTGAAAATGCCTCTGGCCTAAATAGTTCAATGACATCATGAAAATGAGCTGCTGCGTGGAGCTCCCCTTAGCATAGCCACACCCAAACCAAGTTGATACATGAATTGCCCTTGAGCAAGAGCGTGTACGTGCCCACACGCACGCACATGCAGACACACACATACACGTGTCGAGCACATACACACACACACACACACACACACACACACACTTGGTTTTGTCTTCAGTACAGTAGACTTTATACAGTTTCATCTCGACCCTTTCACACTACTGTACGCACAGTGTCCATCATTAGGGAACCCATTGAGCTTGGGCAATGGTGCAGGGCGGCAGTGTTCAATCTGTCATTGCTGGATGTTAATTTGGAGGTTCAGCACGCTGCTCAGAATACTGTACTGGTGCAGCTCGGGGTGCTTATGTGTGGAGCACAAAGCCCATTGCGTAGAGGCTCAGCGCTGGCTGTGCACAACTCGGAACACACTGTCTGAGAGTGACCTGTCACAAGAAGTTCAGCCTAGGCTTGCGCTTCTCGTCCAAGCGTAGAGGATCAAAATGTTCCAGGACTCAAACCAAAACACAAGTTATGTTTGGGCTCGCAAACTCCTTCCTTCTTTCTTTCTTTCTCTAATGTGTCTTCACTCCCAGTCTTCTCTTTCTCTCTCTTCATGCAATCATTCTTTTATGCTCCCCCTTACTCTCTTATTACTTTCCTTTGCTCTCTTCTTTCTTTCTCTCCCTGTCTCTGTAGGTATCCCTCTTACTCTCTCTGATAAGCTCAGACAAGTGGAGGACTGAAATAGCTGATAGCTAGAAGTGAAAGCGTTGATACCCCCCCCCCCCCCCCCCACACACACACACACACACACACACACACACACCCCAGCCCAGCTTTGTATCCAACAAAATGACAGTGAAGAGTTCATGTAGATAACTGTTCAAAAACCTCCAGAACCCTCCAGGCTGTGGAGGAATACAACGCTCTCTCCTTGGGGATAGCTAAAGTGAAATGTTATGCAAGATGGATTGTTAGTGAGCTTGAGTTTTCCCTGATGTGCACACATAATGGTTTTTTGTTTTGAAGAGATGATCGTTTTTAACTGTAGTTTGTTCCCTCATTGCCTAATGTGAGAAGAAGCAGGTATTTTTTGCTCTCAGTCAAGTCATGTTGGCATACATTGGGCCATACAGACACAAAAAAGTCAGAGTGTTTCTCCTTGTGTGCAGTTCCTCAGAGTTCATTATCTCCTGTTCGTTCTCATTAAACTCTTCTGTTCTCATTAAACATTCCTTCCTGCTTACCACACACACACACACACACACACACACACACACACACGTTGCACTCTTATGAGAGACCCTGGCCATACCACTAATGAATGCAATTTGAGTGAAGCAAAGTGTTGTGCTGAGGAGTTAGTCCCAGTGCTGGTTCTGGGTTGAGTTGCCATAGTGACTCCTGTCTCTGGTCTTGCCCAGGTGCTGCAAGAAGTGGATGCGAGGTAGCTGAGGCGGAGCACGCAGCATGGCCTTGGCGGGGTGTCCTGACTTCTTCGTCCACCAGACTAACTATCAGGTACTATGGACACACCTCACTCCATGTGCTAATCACAGTAAGATGCTTCAGATGCACCACAGGTCATCTGCCTGTGCGTCTGCAGCAAACTAAAAGCTTGGTTCAAATGTGTCACCTTCACTCCTTCAACCCACCCCCCCTCCCCCCCTCCCCTTTCCCCCCTTCACCCCCCCCCCCCCCCCCCCCCAACACACACCCCTCCCCCAACGACTTCTTCCACATGCCGCCCTCACGCAGGAATGGAATGTCAATTCTCCCTGGTCTCCAACTCTGCACTCCTCAATCCAAACGGCACTCTCAGCCAGTCATACATTTGTGATTGGTCAGCTACAGTATGGCGGCCATAGCGACCACTGGGAGATTGTGGCATGTTGGCATGCCTGAGCATCACCATGGAGTTGCTATAGCACTGCACAGCTGACATGTTGACATGTGAACGGCTGGCAGCTGCTATTAATACGCACAGAGCGCTCCGTCAGCCTCTCGCCGGGCTACTTTCTCTCATTCTGTTTCTCTTCTCTCTCTCTCTCTCTCTCTCTCCTGTCTCTTCTCTCTCTCTCTCTCTCTGTTTCCCCTTTTAACTGCCTTCCCTTTCCCCTGTTACTATATTACTGTCAGACACATTATGTGTCTCTCTCTGTTGCTATTTCTGTTCCTTCTTTTTAATTTTATCTTTTTGTCTCTCTTCTTTCTCTCTTTCTGTCCCTTCCCCATCTCTCTTGCTGTCTTTCTCTTTGTCCCTGTGTCCTGTGTCTCTCATGCCCACTCCCCCCGCCCCACCATCACCCCCCTTGGCGCTCTCTCTCACACTCTCTTTCATGCCTACTCACTCTCCCTTTCTCTCCCTCCCTCCTCTCCCCCCTTAGATTCTTTTTTCACTCCTACCCCCTTCCCTGCTCTCCCCCCCTCTCTCTCTCTTCCTCCCTCCCTCCCTCTGTCTCTCTACCTCCTTCTGTTGCGCTGTGCCACTTCCCAGCCTGTGCTTTTTGATGCTTTTTGCACCATATTCAGCTCACTATGGGATTTCTAACTAAACTAAACAGTGTTTTGAAGGCAGCACTTTTACAGGAATAAAGTCATATTATGATCTGGTCATTGTGGTGATGACAAACAATAGATACTGTGAGATGAGAGGGGTGTGTGTGTGTGTGTGTGTGTGTGTGTGTGTTTATGCCAGGCAATTTCACATTTTGGAGGAAGAGTGGCAAGGAAATTGCACCACTTAATAAACCACTCCTCCTTAACAAACCACTCCTTATGTCATTATTGATGCTCACTCTCTCTCTCTCTCTCTCACTCTCTCTCTCACTCACACTCTCTCACACACACACTGACCTGCTCCTGCCACAAGACTGACTGAGAGAGAGGCTGGTGTGTATGGGTGTGTGTTTTACATGGCCAATGTTATTGTTGTTGTTTATGGGTACTGATTGAACATGTCGTGGCTTTTGTGTACATAAATGCGCCTGAGTGAGCGCTGACCTGGTTCTGTGCGGTTGTATAACTCAGCTGGAGGTTTTCTGGGAGGTTTGGGGCCAGTGCCAGACTCTCCCTTAGGGCCGGTATGCTGGAAGGCTGCCCCGTCCCACTGCTAAGCCTGCCCTCCACTGCTCTGCACACCACTCCAGCACACTGGACCTGCACTATGCACACAGACACTGCTGCCATCCCACCACACACATATATTCTCCCATTCCCTCTCGTGCTCTACAACATCCAGATGCATGCTCAAAGTAAGGGAAAAAATGGGAGAAGTGTTGTGTATTTATATGGGTTCATTTGTTTGTAGAAGTAGAAAAAGTCGGTTAAAGGCGACGGCACCAAATAAATTGAGCATCGTTAAAAAGAGGGAGGGGCAAGCGAGGCCCAGGGATGACTCCCCATCATCTCTCTCCACTGGCTTGGTAGTGGGGCTCTCCTGGTCTGGCAGCACAAGCTGTCTCTTGCTGGGGCGAGTCAGAATTAGGGCCCGCACCGAGTCGGACTGGAAAAGGGATTAATGCGGGGAGGTGAGGAAGAAGTCAGTGAGTGCTAAAACATAAGTGAGCGAGACCGAGCAAGCGCGCAGTCATTTGTTTGGCACTCACCGAGTATCTGCTTGGATTCCCAGAATTCTGTTCCGCGGAATTCTTAACAGTCACTCTGGCTGTTTGGAAGGAGCAGTGCTGCGTTTTTTCCTCTTCTCTATCCCTCCATCTTCCTCCTTCTCCTTCTCCTCCCCCTCCCTCTCTCTCTCTCTCTTTCTCTTTCTCTATCCAAGTTGTGTGGTGCGACGGCCAGTCCAGCGGGTGCAGAGCAGAATATTATTGTTTCGGAAGGGGAGCTGCTGCTTTCTGTGCCTGGCTGAAAAAAGAGAACATGCACAGGAGAGAGGGAGAATCCAGGAGAACGAAGGTAGAGAGAGCAGAAGGATGAAGGATGTGAAGAGAGGAGCAGAAAGTAAGTGAATATAAGGAAGGAGGCAGAAGAAAAAAAGGGGAATGTGAAGAAGGAAGAAAGTTAGCAAAGGAGTTTTTGGGGCTTAAAAGAGGAGCATCTGAAGAAAATGAGATGGGGGAGTGGAGGGAAGAGCAGAGGTTTGAAGGAAGGATGAATTGAAGGTGTGCAGTGGATGGTGAAGGTTGATGCACGTGAGCAAGGGCCAGACTCAGAGAGGTGGAACAGGTGTGAGCAGCAGTAGGGAGGAATGAGCTTGTGATGCTTTTGCCATGTCACTGGAGCCTCCCTGTGTGTGTGGGTGGGTAGGTGTGGGTGTGTATATGTGTGTTCCAGACTCTGTAATCAAGTGTGTGTGTATGTGTGTGTGTGTATGTATAGTGTATTGTTAAACTAATCCGATGTCCAGAATAAACCACCTGCACACCTGTTAATAGGTAACCCATGTGTAAGAGACACAGACACAGACAGATAGACAGACAGAGACAGACTACATCCTCTGTGTTTGTGACTGGCTTGTGTTTTATGCATATGTCTAGTCACAGAGGTATAAATTACCCAGCAGAGGTCATTTATAGCATGTTGGGTCAGAGGTGGGCCACTGACTTGTCTTCCTGATTGTTCTTTGCCATGCACATAGACGACCTAGGTCACATGACGCAGCCTTCTAGGAACTAGCCCTCCTGACTGACAAGGAGGATCAGTTGGAGGCTTAGGGTTTACATAACGTCTTGAGTCGGGAATACATCCAAAGTGTGTGAGTGTGCGCACACACACAGACACACACACAGCATGCACTTAGACACGTACACTCTGTTGATAGCAAGTACAAAGCTACCTATATCCATGGTAAATGTTGACACACATTTTAGAACACATTTTCCTTTAGTGAAATCTACACAAGTGGTAATCTTAGTCTAATGCTGATGTCATTAGATAGTAGAACAGTTTTGAACAGTGTCAGGCACAAGTTTGCAGTTTTTATTTTCATGAATTACATGCACTATGTTTACGAATGTCTCCCTCTTCTGTGTTAATGTGTGTTAAAAGACACAGACTTGGGCACTGGCTTGCCAGACTGATTTGTGGAATCCTGGGTGGAATCATTGCCTCTTTGTTTTTATACTTTGTTTGTGTTCAGCCATTGCCGACAAGTTGTTTACTTGTAGTTTCGTGATGGTTCCATGACCACAATGGCTCTAAATCAGTTGCGCCTGAAGCATGTGTGTGTATGGATCCGTGTGTGTGTGTGTGCGTGTGTATGTGTTTACTGTACATGCAAAGTTATGTATTCATGTTTGTACATATTTTGTAAATGTGTGTGTGTGTGTGTGTGTGTGTTTCAAGATAGAAAAGGCACAAATGAAAGGGGGGAAAAAGGGCTGGAGTGTGTGTTTGCCATGAGGGCTGTGCAGTGGGTTACGCTGCGTAAGCCATTAGAGCTGCCTCTTCTCAGAGCTGTAAATTTCATTCGGCCAGTTTTATAGATGTTTTCAGAGAGGAAAGAACGAGTGGAAGAGGGAGCAGGGGGGAGAAGAGAAATCTCTGGCAGTGTCCAGTTCCTGGAAACCTCACTTCCGTGTTCTCGCCCTTCGCAGAAAACTGGAAATTGAAAATGTGGTTTTATTTTTTTTTCTCTCTCTCTCTCTCTCTCTCTCTCTCTCTGTGTTTCTGTGTCTCTCTGCATTTAGTGCTGCAAGCCTGTCAGTTCTGCTTTAAATTAGGCGGCTGTTCAGTTTAACTGACTGACAGACTGACGATGTAGGTATTTGTGTGTATGTGTGTATGCAGGCAAGTGTGTATGCTGCAAAGGACTAATTGATTTGTCCTCACTGTTACGGAGAAGCCTTGTGGATTCCAGTGACAACCGAAGTGAGGGTGAGTCGAGCGGAGCGGTGTGAGTGTGTCCGCGAGCAGATTAGGAGCTAATCTGGTTTGAGAGAGGCGCTGTTAACACGAGGCCGCGTGTCAGCAACCGAGTCGAGCAGAGTGCTGCATCTGTGTTTAGCGCGGCAGTAGAGTAGAGCAGGGTTCAACCTTGCCCTGCTACAGCCACTGTTAATCTAGGTGTTTAAAACTGCGCTGAGGTCAGTGGGCAGGAGGTCAGGGGCCAACACTTGTTTCTGTACACACATACACATACCTGCACACAAAAACACATGTGCACACTGGTTCACATTGGTGATTCACAGTGTGTCCCCCTCACACACACACTCTAACAACAACAACAACAAAATCAACAACAAACAAACTCATGCTCATTTGGCTCAAGGTAATTATTGCCAGTAATGTAATAATTTTGGTTGTTGTTGTTGTTATTATTGTTATTATTATTATTATTATTATTATTATTATTATTATTATAGGGCTTAAAGTATTCCGGCACCATGCCGGATCTCCGGCGTGCGGCCGTGAGGGGAAAAAAATATTTTAGAGCCTGCGCATGCAGTTTAATATTTTAGAGGCAATTTATTTCACCTACCAATCATATGAGAGGAACGCAGCTTTAACTGACGTTACAAATCTTTCAGAAGCAGAGAAGGGCGGGTACTTATATGGTATATAAGCAATATGGTATATAATGGCAATATGGTATGTTTGACACCAGTGCTGAAGCCTAGTCTACATGATGCGCGGTATAACCACCTAAAAAGATCTTGGGTTTGCGAATATCCAATAAAACCTGGGCAAAGATACGTAGCCTATCAAAAAAATTAATCTCTGAAACAATCCAATCACTCAACAAACGTTACTGAATGGATTTAGGTTGTCTTGGCCCATAGGCAAATTAGCGTCAACAACTTTTGAAAGCATTAAATCACCCATCAAGAAATCAACGCCACCTTATCACCTTCATCCAACGGAACCTAACAACAGCAGCCACAAAAGTTACCACTTCTACTGTAGGGCCTATATGGTGTCGAGGCCGGGTCATCAATGCCACGCGTTATGCTAAAAGAATGCAGCATGCTTTTTTAATAAAACTAAGATTTTTTGGCGAGCAACCCCATCACAGACAGTATACCCACCCACCACTATCACGTCGCACTGAGTGTTTTGTGTCCACATTAAACACGTTCGATGAGTGCCATTGTAACGTCATGTATCCAATATAAAACATACATGTCAACGCAACAACGTGACTAAAATAGAAACGGACCGAGCGACAAAAAGTCTTCAAAAAAGTCGCGTAGCATCACGTTCTGTCGCGCTGCTTCTAGTCGCATTCAGTTTGGACAGTCCAATTGAGAATTGAGTGAGCAATCTGATTTTGTTGCACACATTCGGTCGCATTGCTTGCAGTTAGGACACGGTGTGAAACTGGGATGAAATACCGAGATGGCCCTCAATGGTTGATTGGTGAACAGTCTTGATCCTGAATGCCAGAGTTTTAACAAGGTTTTCAGGGACTGGAAAGCTCCACAATCCAATCTGTGCATCTGTGTAGAGTGACTGCAAAATAGCCTATTACTCAGTATCACACACATGGATCCTGGAATGTATGGAACTGAATATCAACAGGGTGCTATGGGCAGTCATTACGAACTCCATGTGGCTGTGGAGGACAACCTTAAAGACACTCTGAAAGCATTGCAAATGTCACCATCAAGTGTGGTGCATTCCAAACAGATGGAATACAGTGTTCACAGTCACTGTTCTGCATAAAGCCCCTTGACAAGTAGCTGCAAGCTGCCCTCCTCTACCTCAAGTGCTAAAGTGAGAGAGATGGTGACTGCCTGATCCTCAAACCACCAGGATCTGGAACAGAAGCATCATCAGAATGATATTCAGGCTAGAAAGTGTGGCAGGATGGTGCAAATACTGTAAATGTGGTCAGGGTGAATAACACTGAGGGCAACATGTGGAAGGCATACAGTATTTAGATTACTAATTATTCTCATGGGAACCAAGATGAGACAATAAACATAGGATACTACTATCAAATACTGCACCTTAGAACTGAGTGATTCCTGACTTTAGAAAACCACTTTGATCCATAAATTGACCTGTGAATCTAAAGTATACCTAATTGTTTGCGTCCTTATTGAGTCCAATCAGCCAATTATTTGCAGCAAAAACTTGAAAAGAAGGAGCAGGACAAAGAATGCGATAGAATGACATGCAAGGTCTACAACCGACAGATGGACAGCACAGAGGCATTAGTCATAGCAGCAAAATGGCTGGCCTGGAGTACCAGATCAATAGAGGCCGGGATCTACTGTAACATACAAGGCGCAATGTCTAGGGTGGACGCTGTGTTTGAGACACCACAACATAACAGTTTGTAAAATGTAGGCAAGTCATACAGTGCCTGGGGTCCCATAACTACTGTAGGTGGATGGATTGGTGTATATTATTGGAACCCCTGTGCTGAATAGTTCTGAAGTCGAAATGCACCAAACATTCTATCTTGATAAATAATAATAAGATAAATAAATAAGAATGGTCATTTTGCGCTATGTCTGAGAATTTCTAAGATCCATAATGTTGCAAGGAATGGCATGATGGCTTGTTTGCTATCAAAGTGCCTGGAGTCAATGTATGACGGATTGAGCAGGACCCTGAAGACCTGGTGTTAAGCAGTTATAAGGAAATTTGTATGAACTGTAGGATGCTGATGGACCCAAGAAACTGTCAGCGTGTGATGAGCTGCGCTGAAAGGTCACTTCCTTGAGGGGCCAAGGGAAATCTAGTGCGCTGCTTGCTCAGCATCTGTCCAAGCCATCTGGCACGTGCACCAAGAGCCGGGGTGCAAACCGCCGTGTGTTTGGGTGTGTAGCAGCGAAAGTAAAGCAGTCTTGCAGATGGGCAACAAGTGGGGGCACCTGCAATAGGTGGACGCTTCCTTAAGTTTGAAAACATAAGCAGCAAAAACATCGTTCCATATAAAAAAGTGGCAAATGTAAAAGAAGACATTTAAGTCAGTGCTGGTTTAGGGCTGCTTCATCCGATACAAAACGGACAGAAAGATGAGTAATCACATCAAGCCCTAGTAAAGAAACTGTATCTTTTGAAGAGAATCAGTAGGTTAATGCTTGATGACTGGGTTTCAGCCTAGCCATCACAGATACACATACATTCAAAACGCACGCGCACACACATTGCAAACCGAAATAGGTCTGACTCCCACTTGGAGCAGGAGTCTCCAGATGGAACACGTAGCACATTAGAGTGGCCACCTCGGGGCCCCGACGTCAACATAATTGAAGCTGTGTGGGAGCGCTTGGACAGGGAAGAGAACAAAAAGCAGCCCGAGTCAAAAGAAGAGTTATGGCCGATCCTACATGAAGCCTGGAAGAATTTACCACAGGACACAGCAGTGCACCACAGCCTCAGTTATGCATTCTAAGAAACGCCACATGAAGTGCTGTGTAAAAAACACGCACACATTCTTTTTTGCTTTTTTATTGCAGTTTTTTCTTATTCATGGTGACCTAAATGTGCTTTTGTCGTGTATTTAACACAGTTGATCTGCAACACACGCCAACATCCTTAAATACTGAGCCATTTTTCTGCATAGCTTTAGTCTTTGTCCAAACTTTGTTGAGTAGGTGCTTTTCTATGTCTTTGTTTGATCACCAGCCTGTGTGAGGTGTAAGCTGTTCACCTAAGCAGAATTTTGTCTTTCTGTGGTGTTCTGCAGGATAAGGTGGACTGCTCGGGCTCTCACCAACCTTCCAACCTCATTGGCTCTGGTTTCCAGCAGTCTTCCAACCGAAACTCCCCCAGCCACCAGGGTAGGTACCTTAGGATACCCTTCAGGCTTATCACGCACACACACACGCACATACACGCGCACACACGCACGCACACACACACATACACTAACCGGGGCACTGCAGCCTAAGCCCCAGACTCATCCCAGGGTCAGGGAGAGCAGTGGGCCTAAGCTGACCCCAGCTCAACTTCCTGTTCTCAGTATGGACTGCAGAGCCGCTCCCAATGCTGGCCCTTGCTGCACACAGCTCCCAGAAGGCTGTCCCAGGCATCTCTTGGAAGGCTTGTTCGGTTTCATGTGAAGAGTAAAGATGGCAGATGATGTAACACCCCTCGAACACACACACACACACACACACACACACACACACAC
>JAGFZM010001967.1:2181-14887 GCA_017657215.1 Limnothrissa miodon
CACACACACACACACAGACACACACTTTATAGATACACACACACACACACACACAGACACACACTTTATAGATATTATAGATACACACACACACACACACGCACATACACTCTCTGAAGTGCAGAAATAGCAGCTCTACTGAGCCTCACGATGCCCATCACAAAAAGGAACAAAGATGTTACAGTATGTTTGTTGACCTACACTGTTGACCGTACGTCATGCACAAAGTACAGTATCATGGTTACTTGGATGTATGTGTTGCAACACCCCACGAGTAGCATGGTTTAGTTGACTCATGTGTACAGTGTATTTTTAGAGAAAGAGGAAAAAAAAGAAAAATGGGCAGTAATTCCATCTAATTCCTACTTGTGGGCAAAAAACTGTGTTTTATTTCTGCTACAACACTCCAGTGATGGCTATGGGGACCAGCCTGTTTGATTGGAGGTCAGAAAGGCAAAGGCACTGCACCTCAATACTCATGTTAATACACAATACACCCAATACTCCAGTTCACTCTATTGAGAACTATGATATATTTAGAGATTCACAATCCATTAACTTTAATGTCGGTTTATTTAGTGAGCGAATAAGATCATTGAAAAAGGTATTTAACTTAAAACCCCCATGGCCAGTCCAAATGGAAATCACTCTATTGAAGACTATGATATACTTGGAGATTCACAACCTGTTAACTGTGATCTGTTTATATGAGTGAATAAAAACAAATTAAAAAAATTTAAAAAGGCTTTTCTCCTACTACCCCCATGGCCAATACAAATGGTAAAGCACTCTACTGAAGACTCTGATGTATTTAGACATTCACAACCTGTTTACTAGGATGTTAGTTTAAAGAGGCACTCAGTAAGTTCATGCGACCATTTTTGTGGTCATAAAATCGCTTAGAAATCGTTTTTTCTGTTAGACTGGTCTGTTGTGTAGCAAACGGCGATTGAGCGCACCGCTGTACAGCCCTGTATAGTGAATACGGAACTTGCAACTTCTGAGGGAGTGTACACTACAGCAATACAGTTAACTGTACAGAGCTCCCCCTACAGGTCTGTGGCGTTTAATGCAGGGTTAAAAAACAGACTTACTGAGTGCCTCTTTAAGTGAGTGAATAAAGTCAAATTAAAAAAGGTTTCTCACCTAATACCCCCATGGCCAATCCACCAAGTGCAATTCCTATTGCATTGCCCCTCTCTTCGTCATCTGTGTACACACTTGCCAGCATTCCCATTCCTGTAGAAAACATTACACACACACACACACACACACAAACGGGCACACAAACAGGCACACACACACATACACACACACACACACACACACACACACACAAACAGGCACACACACAAACGGGCACACACACATGCACACACAAACGGGCACACACACACACACACACACACACACACACACAAACGGACACATGCACACACACACACACACACACACACACACACACACACACAATTATGCCCCCACCTGTGGAATAAACTCTCAGCAGTCCAGTGTCTGTTAGGTCTGTTCAGCTCTACAGCAGGTAGAGTAGCACAGCTCACCTGCTACTGAGGAACAGGAGGAGCCCACGCCCTGTAAAGACCTGGCCAGGAACAGCAGAGTGTAGCTCTTCGAGAACGCAAACACTGACACAGGACAGAGAGAGAGAGAGAGAGCGAGAGAGAGAGAGAGAGAGAGAGAAGGAGAGAGAGAGAGAGGGAGGGAGAGATGAGAGAATGACAGGACAACATATTAGGAAACATTCTCCTCAGGTGAGGAACAAACACACTCATTCAAATGACACCAAAGGCTCCTGACGGAAGAGGAATCATAGGACATAGGATGCAAATTACATGCTGTGGGTATATAAGTATTATGATGCAGGTGTAGCACCACCCAGGCCAACAACCATGACAAACCTACACCCTTAGCCTACATTTTCCCTGTAAACATGAGCTCTTAATCATTATAAACTCAAAGGCCTAAAGATATCACTATAAACCTAAAGGCCAACCTCCACCACAGATCTAAATTTCCTAAGAGATGTTTGCTAGGTCTCCTCATACTCCACTGCACACGGGCGCTGCTAGGAACTCCTGGCACCTCCAAACATTGATTATGATATTAAAATATTCTCCCCCCCCCCGGCTTTGCCCCTGCCTCTGTGCCTCTGCCACTGTTCTTATATAGCTGCTTATCAGATTACTAGACACTGTAGCCGTGTAATAAACACAGCAGGGTCAAGTCGATCTGAACTAAACCAATTTAAACTAAACTCTAATTTAAACAGTAGCTTTTCATGTTAACGCTGGGGAGGATACATGCACATTTACATGACTTCTGAGACACAAGTCAAATCATTGTTGTTGAAACACAATACGCATGGTTACTACTGCACAGTTGTACAGTACTACTGTTCTGTTGAAACACTCACAATACAAACGCACACACACACACTCACACTCACATTTGCTAATGTGATTTTGCTTCCACATGAGAGAGAGATAAATGTGAGTGAAATATGCTGATTGCCTCAGACATTATGAGCAAGGAGAAGGTAAACTAACTGAGGAACTTACTGATGGTGGAAAGAAACATGATGCAGAAGCCAGCAAACATGGGGATCTGGTAACCTATCCTGGAACCACAAAAATATCAGACACCAGACATGTTAAACTAATGTATGTTAAAATCATAACAGTATAATACTAGACTGCCTATGTTTAAAACTAAAATGTCATGATTACATAATTTTTCTATGCTCATGCACCTGTCCTGAACCTGCCTTCTGTGTGGAAAATGTGTTCAAACGTATTTGGACATGGCAAGTGCATTGAAAAATCCTTTAGGAATAGTTAGAGGCATTCTTATAGGAGGAGACACGTCACTTTAAAAGTCCTCTCACAGAAATCCGTTACGACTATACTGTATGTAACACAAAGACAGGGGATTTGAGAATCTGGAAGCCCTGCCCTGCAGTGAAAGTAACCAATCACATTGTTGGACGTGATATGACTCATGGTGAACCTTCTGTTTACCATCTCTGTCACCACGGTAATAGCCATGCAGCGAATGCAAAATGCCATTTTTACCCTGATTTGAGCAATCTACTGGTAGATTTTAACACAGTTCAATTGAAAAGGATGTACCCAAACAGGATAAGGCCAAGTCAGTACTGCCATCTGATCTGGAGTTTAGAATATGGCTACGCTCTCTTTTGCACTACACCTGCATTATGTCCTTTGTATCTATTCTTGTATAATTCATTAATTATTACTTGTACATAATGTTGAAAGTTGTTTATGTATTGATTTGTGTATATTGTTGATAGTTGCTCAATATATTGTCTATTGTCTATTGTGTTGATGCCCGTCATGCGTCCAAACTACTTCTTGCACTGTATGTATACTGATGGATGATGTTGTTGCTACTGTAGTCTAGAGAGCAAAGCACCTACCAAAGTCAAATTCCTTGTATGTGCAAGTATACTTGGCCAATAAAACTGATTCTGATTCTGATATTCTTCCCGATTCATTTTTACAGGACCTGGTTTTGTTCATCTCAAATAGCTGACTAAGGACATCTCTATTATGGCCGCCGATGGATGGTCATTACTTTGGATTAGGCTAGATTAAGATTCTCCCTCAAACACACACTCAAACAAAACATGCACAAACACACCAAACCATAACAAAACCACGGCCAACCAATCAGCAACAAGCACTAAGCACCCATACCCCCAAGCATCTTGTTGCCGACTGGTTGGGCATGGTTTGTTATATTTTGGTGCACATCCCTGTGCCCCTAGTGCTTGTTTGAGTATTACAGCCCCTGTGTTGTCTTTTTGAGACCAGTTTTACAATGTATTCAGGGGGCAGAAAGCAAGATCATCAGGGAGAGATGCCTATGATTTGAGACAAAAATGATATAAAGCTACTGTAAAATCCTGCAGTATCTCAAAATACAATTTGATACGACATAGACAGGATAATGAACAAGCAGCTAATGATAACTAAACGGGGGCATAGAAATATGACTCCAAAGGAGTATGTTGCAGTGCCCTTTAATCTACCTGACATATCTTGTTGATATCTACATTTATGATTTAATGGCACAGAAACATTTCCAGCAGACCCTTAGTATAAATAAACTCAGAATACTCATATAACATGTGAGTGATCTGGACACAACTTCCAAAACCTCCATACATGATCATTCCTGCACCATGCCATACAGCCAGCGTCCAGAGTTTAGATCTCAGATGGCCATAACAGCACTGCTGAGGAGCTGAAATGGTCTGTCTTATACCAGCAAATCAATCAAATATATTTATATATATATATATATATATATATAGACCGTCAAGCAAAAAAAAGTATATAGATACACACATAAATTTATATATATAATTTTACTGCTTGACTGGCTTCATGTGTCATGTCTAAAAGAGAGCTGAAAAGAAGATCACTGAGCTGGAGTCTTTGTTTACAATTGCAGGGCAGTTTTGTCCTCAGCTCACGCGGATAAAAAGAGCATGACATCTGTCTCCTCTCACCAGCAGAATATAGATCCCAAAAACACACTTTTATAAGCACACTATATAGAGGCGAGGTGGTAAATATATGCTAACAAAACACAGTAGGCTAATGACACTGCTATCGGGTAAATGTATGCTACATGCTATGACGTTACATATGTAATTAAAGATGTTCAGTGTAATTAAGCACCAAACTGTGAGTGATTACATCCTATCACAACAGGCTGAACTAGGGGGGGGGGAGGGGAAGATGAGCGTAACCCTGGAGATGACCTCTGGCCTGCATATGACATTTAAAAGTGTCTTCAGCATGTACAAGTCAAGCCCTCGGGAAATGTCCCTTTTTTCATCCATCTGTTGAATGTTTTCGTAAAAAAATAATAAATAAATCTGAGAGTGTGGTTACTGCATGTCACTGTTTCACTCTCTAATTTTTAGTTTGGCTTCCTATGCTGGATATAGTACACCATATTGGACCCTAGATGTTTGCTCAGGCTGAGATTATATCCAGATTATGTCCATCCAAGTAGGCTACTTCTTGCACTGTATGAATACAGTTGGATGTCCATGTCAATTGTCTAGAGAGCAAAACTCCTATCAAAGTCAAATCCCTAAAACTGATTCTGATTCTGATACTAATTCTGATTCTATTTCCATTTCTAATTCCAAATTCTGGTTCTGATTCTGATCAGTATCTCCAGTCTGTGTCAGTCACCCACCTGTTGGTGAGCGGCCCAATGAAGGGGTTGGTGAGGAGCTGCACGGTGGCTTTGGAGGCGAAGAGGAGTCCCACTCTGACGTTCTCATTGAGGAGCTGCTGGTCTCCTTTGGGGCAGTCTGATCCGTTGCCGTTGATGGCGATGGTGGTTGTGACCGGGGACGAGGGAGTGGACAGAGCCTGCGGGGTGGACAGCAGGCCGACGCCACTGGTCTCATATGTAGAGTTGTCGAACAGCGACACGATGGTCTGGAAGGTGTTGGAAGAGGTGAGGGGTGCGGCAGTCGGGGGACTACTGGTGCTGGCTTCATCGTCCACTGTGTACAAGTAGCTGGGGATGATGGGTACTGAGGAGCACAAACAACTGAGACATTTAAAAACACTGAAACACATACACACACACACACACACACACACACACACATACCACATCTATATGATTTGCATTCTATATCAAATCTGAAATGGATTTTTCTCCTAAATTTCTATGCTGGTGCCAGAGCAATATTTTATATAAGCCAGTTTTATGACATGCTTATATGTCAGAGATTAGCCTTTCCCTTTGGGCACATTCTTCTCCACGACCCATTCAGAACGCATCTGTGTCACATAGAATCACACACACCACGGTGATGTTGAGTTTGTGTGTTGTCTGATGGGCAACACTTCACATGTGAAGGCTGTTTTCTCATAATTTAACATTTCCTTTGAATATTTCTTTGACTAAATAAAAAAAGCAATTGAACTATTGAAATATCAAACAAATCAGAAGCCTGATAGTCTTAGTTATCCAGTCAAATGTTGTCCAGTTTAATGTTTTTTAAAGAATATTTTAAAAAGGTTGACAGCATTGACATTAATTCCCGTATTACAAAATCATAATTTAATATGAATGAAAATTATTCTGGCACTATGCTGCTCATGCCCAAATTTAAGCTTCCTGTTATGGGTTTTTAAGTTCCCATAACCGGAATCCCTCCTTCTACAAAGAGAATGAGATAACCAGGAATGTAATTTGATTCCATTACTTAATTACGCCCTCGATATATTTGATAAGCTAACTGATTTACTTATCCTTGTCTATCCTAATAGAATTAGGCTGGCCCGAAAACGTTTTTTAAAAAAACTTCGTCCCTCAATAAATAGCCTCTATTAGATTTGGACTGTATTTTCTCACCTGACAGGCATCAGTAACCACTGTTCTTATCATCAATGTATTTATAATCTACACCCTATCGCATCCAATTTAGAAGCCAGAAGTTTATCTACCCATTTCTCTCATGGTCAGTTAGATAACACATTTACAAAGCTTTTTTAACGAACACTATAAAATAGCTTTAATGGGCCCATGATGACTGCAAGAGTAGACTACACGTTTTGTAAAACAACCGGAGCTCGTGTAAATGATGGAGCGACGTGAGTAGGATAGAACACGCGTAACAGGTGTATGATCAAAAAAAAACTCCAGCTTTCGTACTTACCGACCACCGTCAAAAGCATATTATCCAACAAAAGAGCGATGAATACGATGAGCAAGATCAGCCTTCTGGACTGTCTTCTTTCTCTCAGCCATGTCAGCAAACTGAATTCTCTCAAAGAATCTAATGCTCCCATTTTCACACAGTCCGAAAGGGAGAGAGGGATTGAGCCCTATAAAATAATAAATAGACACTGAAAAACATCCCAGGTAAAATGCATATGAATATAAATTGAATGCATTTTTCTATGTAGGTATGTTCTATGACAAAATGCCCAAACTATTTAAGTTAGCCTGCTCACTTCGCCCGACAGCATAGGCTACTACTTGAACAAATTGTACGAAAACAGTTCTGAAGCACTGGTCGAGCAACCCTGCATGAATCTTACCTCAAACGCTCATTTACAAGTGGGGTTGCTGTCACGGCCGTGGTGTAAGGCACCAAAGATGCGGGCGGTTTACTTACTTACCGCGTCCTGACGTCAGTGGTCCTTATCAGTCGTGAGCATCACCAGGGGCAGCGCTGTGAAACCTGCGCACCAGCAGCGTTTTTGGAGAGGTGCCGTTTGCCCGACGCCAGACGTCTCGATGGGAGAAGTTAAAAGTATCTGAACGAAACAAACTCACAGTCCTCAGCCGACAAACTCAAAATCCATCTCATCACATTACTGTAAAATACAACTATATTTATTTTTTTTAAGCAGTAAGGTTTGGCTACTTAGCGCATGACGACTAATTTGCGCTCTAAATATCTCACAACGACATCGGCGGATATCCAGAAAACTCGGTGTAGACAAAGAAAATGAATAGGGGTGTGAGTTGCAGGGGACTTCCTTGGGGATAGTATAACACTATTTGACCTATATAATTATTTTGTCCCTTGTCCCAAGCACAATCTGTTTCGCGTTTACTAAAAGCACATTGGCGCCATCTACTGATTATTTCACATTTTTGCATGCTCCCAGATGTGGAGTGAGAGAAAAGACGTCAAGGCTTTCTATTGTCATTGTACAGCTGCAAAGAATTTAACTAGGCCTAATACAATTTAGAAAAGTAAAAAGAAGGAATAGCTTTATGTAAACTTTATGTTACTAACCGATGACAGCATTTGCAAAAGTGTCATTTACATGACAGATGGATTAGTCACTTGTCACCAGACACAGCCAAAGTCTTGATTGATTGATTGATTGATTGATTGTTGGCACACTTTCATTGTGGGAATTCTGAAGCTACAGAATACTTGTTAGGCCAACTTTTACTACTCAATTATTATTGTCAGTATTTACATTGAAGTCACTGACGGTTGTTTTGGAAGTTTTAGTTTCCCTGCTGCCTAGTTGGCCACACCCCCTTTTCACCCTACACTCACCTCCAACCAATCAGCTCCAGTCAACCCACAGCCGCAGACTTATCAAGGACCACTGTGCCCAAACCTCTTCATCTGTTCACACAGTCTGTGGACTTTATTGAGCCTTGTAAGTGCAGCTACAGTATCTGTTTATGGGTGCAATGTTAATGGGTGAGTAACAGAGTTAATATGTGCCATTTTAACTGAGTTGTGTGTGGTCATAGTGTTCAGTTAAGGCGACTTCTTTTTGAGCTTGAAGACGTTTCACTTTCCATCCAGAAAGCTTCCTCAGTTCTGACTGATGTTGGAAATACCAGAATCTGAGTTGCCTATTTTTGAGTTGTGTGTGGTGAATGCAATTTATTTGGCCTATTGTAGCATGGAGCTGATTGAATCCTATTCCCTTACCTTCTTAGAGACCACAGAAATACACAATAAAGAGCATAACTGTGGAATCTGAGTTTAACTGAAGAGTGTTCTCATTAACACCCTAACACACTTCCAACTAACAAAAGTCAGTGTCCTGGCTGCCTAACCATTTTCAGTTGACCACATCTGAGTTGTGATGACTTTTTATACTTAACTCAACTGAAAATAGTCATCACAACTCATTATCTCAAATGTGGTCAACTGATAAAAGTTTGGCAGCCAGGACACTTTACAGTGAAGCACTCAAGATGGCTACTCTCCCCCATTCCTCTCTCCTCTCTTAGTCCCATTGCTGTCCTGTTCCCTCCCTCACTAGAGCTACTAACTCCTTTTCAACGGTTCCTCTGCAGTTATTCACTCATTGGTAGATCATTCTAGATTTAATTCATCCATTACACTGAATGGTGCAACAGTTATCTATGATTCTATGTCTGCCCAGTGACACATGGTTATTATTGTACATACACATACACTTACAAAGAACACTGCTAGAACACTTACTTTGTTATGTCGTGTCTTATATATACTGTGTGTCACATAATGCCTTAAGCCTACTTGCACTTTTTTTTACTTAACAGTACCTTATTGTTTAAATTGTTTTCTTGTTGTGCATCTGCACTTTATTGTTGTCAACGTCTACGCATTGGACAAGTGTGAAACGTAATTTCGATTCCTTTGTATGTCAAGTACATGTGAAGAAATTGACAATAAAACTGACTTGACTTGACTTGATTGTGAAATTGCTTTATAGTCTTGGCCCTCCTTGATTCGTAGATCTGCGGCTGAGGTTTTTTCCTCAGGAGGGAGTTTTTCCTTGCCCGTGTTGATCTTTATTATTGTTTGATTGAATTATTATAGTGTGATTGTGTTTGATTGTAGTGTTAGTTAACTCCTCTCATATCATGACCACCACCACCCTCTCTCTGCAGCCCTTAGTTTATTAACATGCAAAGTTTAGCATGAAACTTTTTTGATGAACGTCCTTGAATCTTTTAAAAGAGGGATGAGAATTGAGTCATAAATCAAATCAAACAGAATTGTATGCTTCAGACATGATATTTTTTTATGTATTGTTGCTCCGCTATGTGGCGCTATAGTTAGCTCATCATAACAGTGATCTAACTCAACACTATGTGCCGCTAGCCTAGTTAGCTCATCACAGTGGTCTTCCCCTACCGTGGCGCTAGCCTAGTTAGCTCATCACAGTGGTCTTCCCCTAAAGTGGCGCTAGCTTAGTTAGTTCATCACAGTGGTCTTCCCCTACAGTGGTGCCAGCCTAGTTAGCTTATCACAGTGGTCTTCCCCTACAGTGGTGCCAGCCTAGTTAGCTTATCACAGTGGTCTGCCAACTTCTGATGCCCCTCTGCTCCTCCTGCTGGCCACTTGGATTTCTTATGATGGCAACACAAGGACTCAGGTTCCCAGCATGCACTGGGTCAGACCAGTTTAGGGAGATTCCCCATGTGGGTATATAAGTAACCCCCCCCCCCCCCCCCCCCCCCCGTTTTAATGCTGACGCCAGAGGATAAAAGAAACACAGACAGACCCAGACAAAGTACTGCAATATAAATGCTGAAATGTATTGGGTGTATGAAAGACAACATGGGAGAGAAGTTACTAAAAAACCTGCTTCTTTAAACTGTAATTTTTCCAATGAGGCCGTTGTACAAATAGTTTGTTCAACAAAGAAAACATGACCTACTCCAAGTAACATAATTATAATAAACAACCATTATTGGAGAATATCATGAAGAAAACAACATAAGCTGCTAGCGAACTAAACAGATACTGAAAGAAGTCAGTCGTACACAGTCGTAGCCATTACAGTAATCTGTTAGATTGAGCTCTGTGAGATTCCATACAGTCGTAGCCATTACAATAATGTGTTAGATTTAGCTCTGTGAGATTCCATCACTGGGCCTTGCGCACAGCAGAGTAGCTTGTATTGAGTATTGTTGTATTGAGTGTGGTTATGAAGGACGTTGACCACTAATGCACTGACAATAATTATGCAATCCTCTTTAATGTATTATACATATCATGTAATTGGTGGCTAAAAACACTCTAACAATGAAAGCAAGCTGTAAATATGGTTTGTTTGTCTGTATATTCCCGAAACATAGTTACATAGTCTATATGTAATTGTGTAACTGACAAGAAACTATTAATGAAAAATTTTAAAAACATTGAACATTCAAGCTGTGATAGCCACCCTCTCGGTTCCAAAGGAAGATGACAGAACAGAACAGAACAGAACAGAACGCAGACAAGTGCAGACTAAAACTAGGAATTTCCAGAGTAAATGCAGAACATTCAATTCAACAAGTCAATATTTAAATGTATAGTAAATAATAAATTAATAATTAAAAAAAACATACTATATTCTTACATTCTTTCAATATTATTACATACATGTACATTATCTTCTGGTTTGTTATATTTTTGGTGCAAACATACCATGCAAATTCGATCAAAACAACAAGAAAAGCTTTTTCTTTTTGTTTACATTTTTCCATATAAATTAAGGTTCCCATCTTATGGACAAACATACATATTCATTCAGTCAGCTGCATGCTCATGTTACTGTAAATAATTCATGCCAAGCTTTCGTAAGCCACATCCTCTAAAGCCTTTCTGAGAGCGCCACTTAGTATTTCTCACATTCAGGCTGTCTGTACACGTCCGGTCCTTTGCCCTGTCCAAAACCACTCGGAATTCACCACAGGGAAAGCGTGAAAGATCATTCAACTATCTGTGGTCTGACTCCTTCCTTCTGGTAAATCCCTACATTTCCACATCATCCAGTGACTGCTTCCTCCAGCTACTGGACCTCTCTCTCTCTTTCTTTCTGTCATCCATTAGTCATATTCTCTCTCTCTCTCCCTCTCTCTTTCTGTCTTTGTTTTTGTCATCCATTAGTCATATTCTCTCTCTCTCTCCCTCTATCTCTGTTTATGTAATCCATCAGTGTTCTCTCTCTCTCTCTCTCTCTCTCTCTCTCTCTCTCTCTCTGTTGTCATCCATCAGTCGTCGTGGATGGGCTCGTACTTGACTCGTCCGCGGCTGATGCAGCGCATGAGCCTCCGGTAGCAGCTGATGATGCTGGACTGTCCCAGCTTGAAGGCCATGGACATGATGGCCATGCCGCTGATGATGAAGACGAAGGTGAGCATGAAGAACTTGGGGTGCGAGGGCACGATGTCGCCGAAGCCGATGGTGGTGAGCGTGATGAAGCAGAAGTAGAAGGAGTCGAAGACACTGAACTGGTTCTCCCACAGCCGCAGCAGCAGGCTCCCGAGGAAGATGTAGGCGAACACCACCAGGAGGATGAGCAGCAGCGGCACGTTGAGGCGGTCCATGTCTCCGCCGATGCCCTCCCAGAGGTCGTAGCCGGCGGGCGGCGGGGGCGAGCGGTTGAGCTCGGGGCACGAGCGACTGCGCAGCAACGGGCCCGAGCGACCCAGCTTCTCTCGGGCGATGATGCGCTCGAAGATCTCGCGGTTGTTGAACAGCTGCACGGACTTGCGTTTGACGGAGGCCTCCGCGCGGATCACCTGCTTGATGTCCAGGGGCTCACGCACCACCACCTCGTGGCTGAAGGTGTACGTGCCCCTCCCGGCCGCCGTAGGACGCTTGCGCCGCAGACGCCCCCGCCGCCGCCGCAGGAGCTGCAGCAGCTGGTGCAGACGCTGGTAGCCCCGGGAGAACAGCCGTGCCAGGATGTCGCCAACATCCGTGATCACCAGCAGCATGAGAGGGATGCCCAGCATGGCGTAGAGAACACACATCACCCTCCCTGGCACAGTCACTGGGTAGATCTCTCCATAACCTGACAATACAAGCACAGACAAACACAGACAAACTAATCTAAAACACAATAGACCAAATGACCATGAATGACAATGAAAAATATCAAAAGGCATTGCAATATCATTGTGGGTGAATTACAGAATCCATATCATTTTACTTTAAAGGTCTCCTTCCAAAATAAACCGTTTAATACTTTATTTGTTTTACATTACCATAGGTCAGCCCAAGTTGCACTTGTATGCTCAACTTCAAAATGCTCTCCTACACCTGTAGTCTGTATTCGCCTGTGATAGAAAACTGCCAGGAAAAACAAGCGAATTGGAAAAGCCGTACAAGCCTATGTAACAGGTAGTAAAAATGGCGTAATATAAAAAAGTTACCCCCCTT
>JAGFZM010001967.1:24887-35812 GCA_017657215.1 Limnothrissa miodon
GCACCATGCACGCATTAGATGTCTCACGCAGACTGACACATACACACACACACACACACAAACACACGATGCAAGTATTAGATGTTTCACACAGACTGATAAACATACACACACACACACACACACACCATGCACGCATTAGATGTTTCACGCAGACTGACAAATACACACACACACACACACACACAAACACACGATGCAAGTATTAGATGTTTCACACAGACTGACAAACACACACACACACACACACACACACACACACACACCATGCACGCATTAGATGTCTCACCCAGACTGACACAGACATGAGTGCTATGCTCACAGGAAATAGCTCTCTGGTTGACATGGAGCTGGAAGTGTGCCCACGTTGTCTGATTCCTCGAGAGAAAGTGTTGAAAGATGCACTGCACTTGACTTGACATTCCATGTGTGTGTGTGTGTGTGTGTGTGTGTGTGTGTGTGTGCCTCACCTGAGCAACTGAGAACATACAGTACTGTAGCACTGCTTCTTCATTAACTACTACAGTTCCTGTGCTCAGAGATGGGTAAACATTGTACTACTTCATTTTAAATAATTTTGGGACTTTTTAATTGGACAGGACAGTGGAAAATGACAGGAAATGAGTGGGAGAGAGTGATGGGGTAGACCAGGAAGGTCGGACCTCAGGTCGGACTCCAACCTGGGTCCCTGGATTTATGGGATGGCGCATTAGCCAACCTGAGCTATGGTGGCCCCACTTTAACACTGTCTTAACTCTGCACAGCTGGATGGGTCCAATAGCTGTGGCACATTTGCAAACTTAACCAATATTGTACCGCTATTGAACAGTATGGTTGATTCCCTAGGCCTGGTAAGAAATAAGTCACTTACACTTATATTTATAGATAGCAGACACTTTCATCCAAAGCTACTTACATTTGTCAACTGTGGTATAAAATCTGCTTTTACAAAGTGTCTGAATGCTATCCATTTGACATGTGTTCGCTCTATGGAGGGAGGGTACTTTCTGCTTCAACCAATTGCTAGTGTTTGGTTGTGGAGTACGTTACCTGCTGAAACTCACAATATTTACGTTTTTGCTTTCAGTCCTTAGGTAGAGGGAAAATCTATGGAAGAGAAGGACCAGGCAGCTATGGCAAAACTATGGATTTACTCAAAAAAAAAAAAAAAAACCTTCCAGAGAGATAAGATAAGATGAGCCTTTATTATCTCTTAAAAAAAATTGTCTTTGGCAATGAGAGATTATGATTACACATACATACACAATGGTCAACAAGACAAAGAACATGCAATGTAGACCCATACATATCTACACACACACACACACACACACACACTCACACACACACACACACACAGTGGGCCATAGCAACACACCCTACATGTCTGACCCATGTCTGACCGTGTTTGAGTCGTACCCTAAACCCTGGAACCTGTGTTTAAATGCGATCGAAGGTCATTTCCCGACCCTCCCCTATCTATCCTTCTACTGTCCTATCTGACTAAAAGGCAAGAAGAAGAAGAAGAAGGAGAAGAAGTAAAAGAAATTTCAGATAGCTTTAATCTACAATGTACTGGGGACTTAGAGTCCAGAGTTACCAAGTAAAGAAACAACTTTTTTTGGCTCCCCTGTTTGGGCCCACAAGCTTACATCTCCATCTATGGTATGCCAATCATCTCATAATTCCCGTTATCTAAACCTAATGACACACAAGGCCATGCCAGGTCCCTCAACAGCTAACCCTATGGTACTTCTCAGGGGTTAACCTGACCCCACTCAAATTATAAGAGAGGCGCCGGTGACGGCTTCTCCTCAACAGAACCAACATGTTTTCCCGTAACACCCTTAGAAGCCATACCACAGATGTTAAGTCACAAATCTACATGTTGACAATGCACTTTGCTTGAATGACAAACAAGACCTAGAGTTAAATGGAGTATGTATATATATAGAATAGCATATATATATATATAGAACATGAATGGGGTCCTCATGCTTACTATTGCTTGTGGTTACCTACCTACAGAAATATTAGTTCAGGGTCAGTCTCTTCTGAGGAAATGCAGGGTGAAGTGCCTTACTCAAGGGCATCCGGGCAGCCAGCCTTTAAATCCACAATTTAAAGGCCCACTAAGCAACATTTTTCAGTTAATTAATCCGTTTCATACTGTTTAGGATGCTAACATGAGTCATTACAAGGAGAATGAACAATGTAGAATGCGCCACTGTGGCCTACAACGGTAGATACAGCATTTGCAATGTTCAACAGCAGCGGTCTGCCTCCAATAGAATGCAGAGCAATACAATGTAATACAGCGGTCTTTAGAGGGAGCTCGTGAGAGAAAAAAAAACAGAACGTTGCTTAAAACTGCTTTAAAAGCTACTACTAGCCATGTTCCTTAAAGGTGCCCTATGAGATTCTGCAGGATTTTAGCACCATTTCATTTGTCTGAAATTATAAGGCTTCTCTTCTTGATTGGCTTGCTGTCTGCTCCGTTCGCCTTGCTGTCTGCCCCTGAAAATACACTGTCTCAAAAGGCAACACAGGGGCTTTTATTCTCTTAACAAACACTAAGGCTACAGCCCGTGCACCAAAACATAACAAACCACAGGCAAACAATCTGCAACATGATGCCACATTAACCCCAACCACTCCCCCCAAACATCTTGCTGCCGATCAAGGGGAGACGCCTACAATTTGAGACAAAAATTAAACCAAAGGGCACCTTTGGCTTGGTAGACTCTTAGAGTATTTACTTACAGGCCTAATGAGGAACTCTAAGCCTAACGAACAGAGTAGGCCATCTGCAGTGACTATTATCACACAAGTGATATGGGTATGAAACGGGTGCTTATTTGCATACCACGCTGTACAAAGCAGGTCAAAGCGGGGCAGCTTTCCTCAGCAAATGTGCAAAGAAAACAAGTTAAAGTCGACGGATGAGGATAAAACACGAGACCAAACCATACTGTATATTCTGATAACTAAAACAATCAGCAGTAAGATTAAACATGAGAATAAAATGAGCATGAGATTACTCATATACTGTAACAATTAAATACCAACCATTACCTATTTAGTTGATATCGTGTCCATTTATTTAAGTCATTAGGCTGCATGTAGGTTTCTAGATCTATTTGCTGAACGCTTTTCAACCAAAATTACTTCCTTTTCCATGGGCTGATCTGAACATTACATGTAAGTGGTTTTCACTTCATGGAGGCAAACTGCAAACATATTGATTTTTGAGAACAGACATCCACTTCACTGCCTGGTTACCATGAGTTAGCTTGCCCAGGAAAGCTGTGTGGTCAGTGGTCACGGCATCATAATGACCCAGCGCCCAGTGCAAACACCATTGTGCATGATTGACTCAGAAACAACCCAACCAGCAGAATGCATAGATAGACAAAGGCAAGGCACACCATCTGCCATTGGGCCAAGACCCAAACAAGTGTGCCAACCTTTCATACAGACATGAACAACACATGTCAATGTTTGGGAAGTTACTCATGTTATATTAATGGTACCCTGTGGGCGGTGTATTGTACTGTATAGCTGTCAAAGAAACTGGCCAGAACATTTCCTGGTTTGAACAGCTGTACCCGTTAGTTGCTCAAGTGAAAACTGGGCCTCCAATAATTGATAATTAATTGATAATGACTAAAGTTATGAAAAAATACATACTTATTTTCAGTCTAAAATATTGCATTGTGTACTACTACTGTTTTTGTGGTATATTCATAAATGCAGTTTTTTTTTCGTGTCCAAAACATTGCATTAACAGTGGTACTACTACAGTAAAATAGAGTAGATAGATACTGCAGAATATTTTAATTTTCATTCAGGATTTGCATTAAAATCAAATGCATAAATGTAAATGTTATTATGAGACTGGCGCTGCGCAACGGTGGCAAACAAATGTTTAACTTCAATGAATATTTGATGTACTTTACTTTTCAGAAGGGATTTGAACCTAGTGAAGTGACTGTGTAATGTGTCACTTACCCACAGTTGTAAACACTGTGCAGCAGAAGAAAAGTGACCCATAAAACGACCAGTTGTCCGGATTCTGGAGCCAGACGGCTTTAAGGTCTTTTCTTAGCATCCTGTCAACGTCTTAAAACAAGATTATTGTTACTCAGTTACTTCGTTTCTAATGGCAGACATCAGAACCTGATGAATTAGCTAAATTACACCACTCAACAATGTCTAAGCGGTTAAAGCTAACTTTATTAAGTTGTGGCCAGTTTTGATAAAGGAATAGATATCTTACATAGACGGATTAATATTCTGCTATTTTAGAGTAGTCTGGTTTACCTGAAACGTTTTCTTGAGCCATTAATCTTGAGACAAATGCCTTGTATGCCTGCTGATCAGTTACATCTCTTCCTCCTTCAATTTTCCAGAACACAACGGCTCCCAACGCGGCATACGCGATGAGGGACAAAAACAAGAAAACGTGCGGAAAGAGTCTCCAGAAGAATGTACAGCATCTTGATATTTCACTCGGGCTTCCGCTTGTTGCCACAGACATGTTTATAGTGTGGAGAGCCAAAAGGAAATACACTGCGCGTCGTGGCGCATGTGTTCCCGCATGGCAGCAGCATCCACACGCGCACACCCAGTAGAGCGCGAGTCTAGCCAAACCTTCACCACCATTTGGTATCACTTCTCAGAGACCGCAAGCGTTAGTGACTCAATTTGTCTTCGTAATCATCCACATTACCCCTCCCATTCGACAGTGGCTCAGTCTCAGGAAAACGTACTGGTGGTCTTTCATCAAGCTGTTTCCACTTGTTAGATATGATTATATGAATCATATTGGGTGTATGAATCGAATTCGATCATAGCGTGATGAATTGACTCCCCGTGATAGTCAAACATTCCGAGCAATGTGTATACCTTCAGTCTGATTTATTGTGTTTTTAAAGATGCAACAGGCTTGTAGACAACAGGTGTATAGGCGCAGCCGGACTATAATTAGCAACAGAGGCCTTTCGTCCTCACCAACTGGGACTCGGGATGCCTTTCTGTTCCCCAGCGGATAAAATAACTTTAACTCTGTAAGTTGCTGATGTAGTTCGCTATGCGTTTGGATCTTGCCAAGAAGTGAGGATAAACTGATTCGTTTATTGTGGCAGCGCGCCATTATACACAATTTCCCTATTTTCTTAATTCAAGCTTTAAGACTCAAAATTATTTGTACTGCCATCCATCAACACTTCAAAAGGTGCACTGTAGAACGAAAATACGTTGCATTGGAGAATCATAAAAACAGACAGAAAAACACAAAACAGACAGTACAAAGTATGAAAGGATGAAATTATTCAATTAGTTACCAGATAGTTAAAGATACTGGAGAAGTGTAAATTTATACACATATCCTACACACAAATTTAAGCGTACACCCAATATTTACTCTGTGTGTCTGATTTTCTCACTTTACAGTTTGGGGCAGTTCAACAGTCCAACTGCAGTGAAAAGAAAGTTCTGGAACCACACAGACCAACACCCTACACTGGAAAAAAAAAATTCAAGGCAACTTGATGCACAGAATTTTTGAGTTTACACAACACAAAAACTAACATTACTATGTATTTAAAAGCCTAGAAATGTTTTTTTTGTTGTTGTTGTTTTTTTTTAAGGTGTCATAGCTTTTTTTTTTTTTTTTTACAATAGGCTGTGATACTGTCTGCCTGAGGGCAGGAGAGAGAGGAGAGCAAGCTGTGGCAGGGTTGTGTTGAGTCCTTGATGATTTTGGGGCAGTGGCATTGCATGTGGTAGAGGAGAGGTTCAGCAGCCACATGGTTGCAAGCTTTAAGCCCGGCTCCGCCTGACCTCATCACAGTGTTCTTGAGCGACATACGGAACCCCAAATTACTCCCAGTGGCAGGTTATCAGCCTCTGCCACCACTGTTTGAATGGGTGAATGTGAGGTATACATTATAAGGCCCTTTAAGTGCTCGTAGGGATAGATAGATAGATAGATAGATAGATATACTTTATTGATCCCCGAGGGGAAATTCAAAAAGGTGGAGAGAGTCACCTTGGCTGCCATTCGTATGGCGCCAGTAAAAAAAATACTGAAAAAACTGGAATACATAGGGAAAGAGGAGGAGAGAAAAAAACAGCCCACCAGACTATACACCAGATAGGGAGTATTTGGTGTCAGAAAAAAACACCTCAGCACATTAAGCAATTTATCATAAAAGCAAAGTGTTTATATAAATGTAGTCCATTTACCATGTAGTCCATTTACCATTTTGTTTGCCCCTGAAAGGCAGAATTGTTTGGCCAGGTGCTCAGTAGGGTGCAAAGTTCCCCCAATGGTGCTTTCAGCTGACCTCACCCCCACCCCCACCCCCACTTCTTATACCTCAGGGGTGCTGCTGCTCTCATTGCGCAGAGACGTGCTGCCGGTTAGCACACTCTCATTGGCTGCCCTGTAGAAGGTGGTGGCGACTGTTGGATTGAAATGAGCCTTTGTCACGTACTCCACATGCTGGAGGGTGGGGGAGTTTTTTTTATGTTTGCCTGGTTGAAATCGCCAACAATAATGAATACCCCCCTCTGTGTGTGTGTGTGCGCGTGTGTCTGTGTGTTTGTTTGTTTGTAAAGATTGTAAAGTTAAAAAATATACAACCTATAATTTTCTCCAACAGTAAGGCACACATGTAGGGCACTCAAACAACCTGTGCTGGTACCTGTGCCACATACATGTATTTGCAAAAAATGTCCTCAGTTTTTTTTAAACATCAATTTGGGGAGGGTAAGGAATTATGTCAGTGTGTGTAAATGGCTGCTCTAAGTGGTTCGGAACCTTAAAAGCCCCATATAAGAAGATGTTGTAAGGCACATCACATGACTGCATTCTAAAGGTCGGCCACAGAGAGGACCTCTGCTTCAAACTAGAACAGTGCTTGTGTTGACAGCTGAAGTGCCTGGTCTGTGTCACTGGCATAAATATTTATCTGAAATAACAGTTTGTTTAAAAGGATGCTGTGTGGCCATGCCAAGACCACTCAGAGGATGTCTCTCTCCAGGGGTATATTTTAGCTGAATCAGCTGTCATTGCTGCCATTCTCGTGGTGTATTCCTAAAACACCAAATAAATTATCTATTTATTTGTTAATTTGTTTAGAGATCTTGACCCCCCGTCCCCAATATTCAGCACAAGGATGAGCTGACATACATCTTGGAATGCATACATTCAAATTCTATTGCATGCTGGGACTTCATGTTCATTAATTGCTACCTATGGCCTTTCCTTTGCCAGAGGGGGTCTTGCTCTACAAGACATGTGTGTTTGCAAACATACAAAGACCCCAACTGTTCATTACAGCCAAACTTCCTAGTAAAGGTTTCAAAACAAAACTTTAACCAAGTCCAGTTCCATACAGGACAGTATGATCAGGGCTTTAGAAGAATCTACATTTAAGTAAGCACATTTTTCCCACCTATCAAATTTTAAAAATAGAGTTCCTGTAGTAAATGCAATTTTCAATATTCTAAAACACGTTGCATTGTCCACATTCAACACATACCACTTACTTTGGTAAACAAATATGTGGCAATACCCTTCCATCAACAAACCTGTTCTGTATGAAACATCTATAGCCTACCACCTTACAGTGATTACTCAATTAAAGGTTTACCCACCTGTCATTTTAATTACTCTGGTATAAATTCAAATGTGTCAATCTCCCAACCCCTTATTCATCTTTCTCTGCCCGGAGTAGAGAGAGCAGAGGATAGACAGAGAGTAACAGCGTGATTACATTCACTACAACAGCTGAGGCTCAGACATACTGTAAACTGCTGCTATCTCTCCAGGGGAGACTTTGGAGTGTGTGTGTGTGTGTGTGTTTGGGGAGGGGGGGTGGTGATTGTAAAGGCCGTGTCAGAAATAGGGGGCCCAAGAGAACATTTCAATATTCTAGTGTTTTATCACCCAGAGAACACACACACACACATACGCACAAACACACACACACACAGACACATGCACAAACTTGCACATGCATGCACACAAACACACACACACACACCATAGTGTTTACTTAAGGAATGCATTCATCTTCCAAAGAAACCTAAATTTGATTTTGAAACTTTATGAGATTGTCAGCCAGAAGGAAGTCATAAGATGGAGTAGAGTGTGGTTGCATCTTAGACTAACACAATTTCACAGGGCTGAGCACCAGGGTGTTGTTCCTTTATTGAACAGAGTACGGAAACAAGCAATTAACTCACATACAACTGACAGAAAAAGAGTACCTGAGATGGGGAGGGGGGGAGAGAGAGATGGGGAGAGGGAGAGAGAGAGAGAGAGAGAGAGAGAGACTCCAGACCACTTGAGACTAGGCCACATTTTAAGCCCTTCAACAGGGTGGGTGGTTATCTCTAGTACATGTTCAGAAGACTAAACATTGCCTTAAATGATTTTATTACCTGCATTGTATATAACACTTACCCTGCATTGTATATAAGTCTTTCTAACCCTACTGGCAATTTATAAACATACTTGACAAGACTTCATTGTCTAAGTTTAGATTCACTGGAGAAACTGCCTTAGGAAATGCCATGTGCAATACATCTGTGGATTCAACATTGGATCTAAGATAGAAGCCTTTTTTTAATTTGTCTTATTTGCTGTCAATAATCATGAAGCTAAATGTTGGAAATCACAGCTAAAATTAATTATCCCCATTAAACAAACCATGCCAATTTAAGTTCTTCAACTTCGAGTTTACTTTGAATTACACAAACTCTGAACTTCTTGTTACATGATCTGTTCATTCACACAAAATCCTTCTAGAACTGCCTCAATTAGAGCAGGGAATATTAATCTTAATTTAAGGCCCAAACACACTTAACCATCAGTGTAAATACAAGTTCCTTGAACCTAAATGACATAATTACAAAATTAATCAATGACATTTCTTTGATAAAAAATGCAGTTACTTTAATATTACAAATTTAGTCACATCTTATTCTAAAAACATTGGCTATTTTATTAATAATGTGATTTATTTTGCCCTTTTTTCTGTTTTCTGTGTAAAGTCTGATGCTCTTATGTCTATTTGGTTCTCTTGTGTTTGAATTGTCAACACCATCCACTTGCTCCTGGTTCTCTGGCCTGCATGTAGTCTGAGCTGCAGTTGTAAGGAGGCCTGCAATGCTGGATATAGTTGTAGCGCTTAGCAGCAGGGTATCAAAATGAACTCTATAGCCTAGTAAAGTATCTATCTATCTAAATAGGTGCACATATGCACAATTAAAATCTCCACACACAGACAAATGCTAATTCAGATATGTTGCTGTAGGAATGTTTGGATCAGTGTACGGTCAGTATTCTCCGTTTAACTTACATTTATTAAATTCCAATAAATAAATGCATGATCACAAATATATGATCTTACAGAAGCTACCTGCAGAGGCTATGCTTAATTGGAATATTCAGTAAAGCAGTAAAACAGCGGTCTGTGGACATGGAAAAAGCCATATATTTAATGTAAGTGGAGGTTTATACATGCGTATGATAAATCATTTCACTTAATCCAGGTAATGCAATTTATTCAGATTACACACAATGCATTATAGAATGTTAAATTTAGAAGCAAGGTGCATCTTTTCAGTTGTCAATGAAGATAGTGAGCAATTTTCTTCAAGTAAACTGTACAAGCGGCCCGTTTCGATTTGCAGCAGTCAATGGGAAGATTCTTGAGAGTCCAAGATCAGAATGTGCAAATGAACCTGACGCTTGTACGTGTAACACTGGTGCAATGCTGCCCTCTGGAGGTATACAAAATATTGCAGCTCAAAAAGTCAGATTGCAAATTAGTACCCTGTCGAGACACACAACCCAATTGCAAATCTCCCTCAAAGCTTTTAATGCAAAAGAATAGACAGATACAGTATAGCTTTATTAACTATACATTTAAAAAAACTTTTAAAAAAGGAAAAATAAAAACTATAACAACAAGGAATAAAAATAATCTCACCCTACCTGATGGCTCAACAGCAGTTCAATGATAAAAAGTGATTGTTAGTCTTACAAAACAATTTCTTAAGCACACCACTGCCCCAACGGACTGCGTATGTATATATATATATATATATATATATATATATATAAAAAGACTTGCTTCAGCGTTAGCTTCAAATGTGTACAGTACTTTGGGATTTGGAATACGTCAGCCCAGGGCAGACCCAACCCTCTCACCCAGTGCGGAGTCTTTACATGGCGTACTTCTGAGTCCATTCCCTGGCTAGTCTATTATATCTGGAGGAGGGAAAAAAAACAAGAGCGTAAAACCAGGAGAGGGTTAAAATAAAAGTGTAAATCCAGCTGTGTCAGGATAAAGAGGAATCACCACCACCACCATCACCATCATCATCATCTTTTATAATTGATTTCTGGAATTTTGGAATCTCATAACATGAGACCCAATGCCACTCACTTGTCTTTGTCTGATTTGTAGATATGTGCAATATCAGGTACTAAAGGGTCGTCTGGGTTTGGATCACATAGTAGAGAACATATGGACAGTAAAACTAAAAAACAAAACAAGAAACAAACAAAAACATAACATGTTAACAAAGCAACAAAGAAACCCATATTACAGTTGATGCAAGTAAACCCTACCGAGTAAAAGTATGGTTAATGGTCATTACAGCATTACAGCATTCTCCCCATTACAGCAATAATATACAGAGTTTGAGTATGCTTGATGTGTAGCTTACATTTACCTTTGGATACAGTAAGGGCGGGAGACCACTGCGATCTCAGAATGTCCAGACATATGCTACCATTGCTGTTGATGTTTGGGTGGTATATTTTAGTTGTGAAGGCTACCTGTTGAGAGAAAGAGGGCAGCACATCAGAGGTTTGGACATCATGTGACAATACCTCCTTTACT
>JAGFZM010001969.1:11018-25668 GCA_017657215.1 Limnothrissa miodon
TCTCTCTCTCTCTCTCTCTCTCTCTCTCTCTCTCTCTCTCTCTTTCTGCATGTGTGAGTGTGTGTGTGTATGACTCATAAAAGAGACACTCCTTCCAACACAGAGCCCTTTATCGTCACAGGAAAAATATAATGGGAACAGAGTATACTTTTCTATTGTCACACACACACACACACACACACACAGTCAAGCGAAAATAATTGCACTACCCTGTAGACACATAAACACACACACACACACACACACACACATAAAAACACAATAGTCATCCCAAAAGGAAACATCAACACAGTAAAGCACAGATTTGACAGGAAACGCGGGCACACAAACACACACAAACACACACACACACATACTTGTGTCTCAATGAATGCTACTGCAGATTCTTCCTCCAGTCACCAGAGGAAGTTAATAACACTGTTAGTAATACTTCCCTGCTGTTTACAAGTCATTAGACCAGACCTTCAAAAATCCCTACCATCTAAAGCCTGCACTAATGTAAAAAGGTAGTTTGTGGTTACAAGCACAGGGGTGTTGCCCTAAGGACTTACAGTACAGTAAACCTCAGTGTCGTCAGTACTATGTGTTGCTTTCAGTATTATGTGTTAGGATGCTACAGTAATTAATTCATTCATCTATACAGAAGGACCACTACTTCATTCAGTTCAGCTTACGCCTCCCTGTAGTATCTCGGACCGTCCCTCCTCTGGTATCGTTCCGCCGCAATCTCTCTCCCTCTCACTTTGCTTCTCTTGCTGCCTCTGCTCTTCCACCAACATGTACATTCTCCTCACTTGAGGTCAATGATGCCACTGAGTCTCTGTGCTCTACCCTGAGGATGTGTCTTGATAGGCTATGTCCCCTATCCACCAAACCGGCTCGGCCCTCCCAACCGCAGCCTTGGCTTGATGATTCCATCCGTCGACAGCGTACAAACCTCAGAGCTGCTGAAAGGCAATGGCGCAAATCAAGAAATCTTTCTGACTTTAACAGGTTCCAGGCACTGCTCTCTTCCTTCTCATCTGATGTCACTGCTGCAAAGAAGGCTTTCTATAATGACAAAATTCAAAATGCCACGGAAACCAGGAGACTATTCTCAACCTTCAAAACTTTACTCAACCCCCCACCACCACCTCCTGCTACCAATCTGACAGCTGATTCTTTTGCTTCTTTCTTCAACGACAAAGTAGCTGCCATCAGTAGGCAGTTCTCTGAACCAACTGCAAAGTCTACAACTGGACCATATACTAGCGGCAGCACCTCCGATTGCAATAGTCCTGCCGCGACATTTGCTTCATTCAAACCCCTCACTGAAATGGATGTGTCTAAACTTCTCACTTGCAGCCGTCCTACAACGTGCCCTCTGGACCCGATTCCAACCCACCTCCTGCAATCCATAGCTCCAACTATCACACCAGCTATCACACATGTGATCAACACTTCACTATCAACAGGAATCTTCCCTTCTGCATTCAAGCATGCTCAGGTAACACCTCTACTCAAAAAACCCTCTCTTGCTCCCAACCAGGTGGGAAACTACAGGCCGGTGTCTCTCCTTCCGTTCCTTGCTAAAACTATTGAAAGAGTATTCAAACAGGTTACTGAATTCTTGAGCCAACAGAATCTACTCGACCACAACCAATCTGGCTTTAAGAGCGGCCACTCCACTGAAACAGCTGTACTATCTGTGGTTGAAGCCTTAAAAGAAGCCAGAGCGGAATCAAGGTCATCTGTACTCATTCTTGACCTGTCAGCTGCGTTTGATACGGTAAACCACAGTATTCTATTGTCTATACTGTCAAACATGGGCATCAAGGGTGATGCATACTGCTGGTTCGAATCCTACCTCACTGGGCGACTGTTCAAAGTATCCTGGCTAGGACACACCTCTGCGCCTTACCACCTTGCTACTGGAGTGCCCCAAGGATCTGTGTTGGGCCCCCTTCTTTTCTCCATCTATACCACCTCTTTGGGCCAAATCATCCGCCAGCACTCAGCCTCTCTGACATCTCTGCATGGATGCAAGACCATCATCTCCAGCTGAACCTCTCAAAAACCAAGCTGCTGGTCCTCCCAACTAAACCAACTATTCACCACAACATTTGCATCAACTCTGGCTCCTTGTCTCTTGCTCCCTCACGGGTAGCCAGGAACCTAGGTGTTATGGTTGACGACCAGCTAACCTTCAATGACCATGTTGCTTCTGTTGCCCGGGCCTGCCGCTTCGCACTATTCAATAGCAAAAAGATCAGACCATACCTAACTCAACAAGCCTCCCAATTGCTGGTTCAAACTATGGTCCTCTCACGCCTTTACTACTGCAATGCCCTTCTGGCAGGACTTCCTGCCTGTGCCGTCAAGCCACTTCAGATAATCCAAAATGCTGCGGCGCGTCTCATCTTCAATCAGCCGAAGAGGACGCATGTCACCCCTCTGCTAATCGAGCTCCGCTGGTTGCCTCTGGCGGCTCGCATCAAATTCAAATTACTAATGCTGACTTACAAAGTGCTTAGAGGATCTGCCCCTTTTTATCTAAGCGCTCTCATAAAGGCTCAGGCTACCCCGACAACTCCGGTCCTCCAATGACTGTCGACTGGCAGTCCCGGCACCTCGCCCAAGGCAATCCAGACTCTTCTCATTTGTCGTCCCACGCTGGTGGAATGACCTACCAAAAACAACCAGAACAGGGCCATCTCTGGAGGCCTTCAAAAAGCTCTTAAAGACCCAGCTATTCAGAGAACATCCTCTATCCTAGCACTAGAATGAACTGAAGCACTATCCCCTAACACTATGCTCCTTAAGGTTTCTGCTATGTAGCTTGATTGTTATCCTCGTTTTGTAAGTCGCTTAGGATAAAAGCGTCTGCTAAATGCATAAATGTAAATGTAAATGTAAAGTGAATGCCTTTGGCTTCAAATTAGCTAACATAGCGCCACCTGGCGCTACTTCTCAATCACAACATCACAGTACCACCACCGCATCTGGGATCACCATCAGGGATCTCTCCAAAACCTACAATTTCCTTTCAACCATATTATGGCCATCTCTGGCACGTTCACACACAGTTTGCAGAAAGTATCTGTCGACGAGGAGGGAAACGGATGGTAGGGGATGGACCCCAGTGGTGGTGCACACAGAGAATGTGAAAGCCCTTGGTGCACCAGGCCAGCTTTATATCTCACACAAAGGCACACACGGAAGAGCAAGTACCCATCACACTGCCAAGCCCCCAACATAAACTAGACTATTTGTGTGTGTGTGTGTGTGTGTGTGTGTGTGTGTGTGTGTGTGTGTGTGTGTGTGTGTGTTTGGAGAGAAAGAGAATCTGAAATGTGTACCTGCAGCGGGCTGGTCCCCAGCAGCTCCTGAGAGGGCAGGAGAGAGGTTCAGATGAGTCATCATTTAATGGAAAAACAGAAGCATTAAACATCACTGGAGTTTTTATTTTATGTAGAAAAAAATGAGTTGTTTGTCATATTTAAGTTTGTTTATCGGTTAAGTAAGTTAAAAAGTATGTGTGTGTGTGTGTGTCTGTGTGGTTTAGAGAGAGAGAGAGAGAGAGAGAGAGAGAGAGAGAGAGTGGGAAAAATAGTGACAGTGTTGCCCTTGCTTTCAAACAGTCTTGCTAATAAAGCACCCTTAGATGTTGAGAGAGAGAGAAAGAGAGAGAGAGAGAGAGAGAGAGAGAGAGAGAGAGAGAGAGAGAGAATGAAAGAAAGAGAGAGTGAGAAAGGCAGGAAGGTAGTACATACCGTCACGGGTTGGGTCATAGGCAGGGTCTGATGCTTTGGCTGCAGAAGCAACAACACAAAAGCAGAGAGACTAGTCAGTAAAAGAAACACATACACTCACACATACACACACCCACACACACATCTTATTTTACTCCCTCACACACGCACTCACACATACATATACCCACACTCACACACGCAAACTTCCCCAAAAATCCCTCTCTCACACACATACACAGTATTTTCTAGTCTTCACATTTTAAAAGCATGCTAATTACATTTTGCTTCTGAACGTTAATGCCAATTCTAACATCTTCAGTACGGATTGTTACAGTGATATATTTGGTGCTTTAAATGCTGATTAAAATTGTATACTTACAGTAGATAGGCTAAAGTATGCTACTTTGAAACTTTACTTGTGAGTACATTTCTGAGCCTGTACTCTTCACTTTTACTTGAGTAAGAAGGTCAAGGCAGTACTTTTACCAGTCTTATTTTATACAAATATCTTAACTTCTAATTAAGTATGGAAAGTGTATGCTTTTACCATCTCTGACCACACCATATGATGCACATGTATGTGGAGATGTGGAGTGGCACAAGATCAGGGAAGTATGCCAGAGCTTTAAATATTTAACCCTTTAGTGATTGAGTCCACTAAGAGTCAACCTAACTTGACTGTCTCAAATATCTTGTCTGTCACACAATAAAACGTCTTTCCTCTCCAACACATCTGCTCTCACCAAATGCTCTTGAACACTGGACCTATTTACCGTAACAACACATGAAACACACAGCTGAATAGAGTTTCTCCTTTAGTTAAGTGCTAAACAAACAATGATTTTAAAGTGAAGGCTGAATAAGATGCTTGATCTGAATGAAAAGAAAGAAAATTTCATCAATGAAAGAAAATAAATGTGAGTCACTGTGACTGTCCCAACACTACTTTTAGAAAGTTACTTTCCGTTTACAAAGACAAACACACAGACATTTGCAGGTCTGAAGGAAAACTTCTCCCCGTTAGGCAGTTTCCAAGGCATTTCCTGTCCTGCCAGTGGTTTAATAAGATACTCAGACGTTTTCTCAGCATCCTACGTGTTTTGTTGTGTAGTCTTTTTCATGGTGGTAAAGTTTCAGCATTCTCATTCATCAGTTTCATTTTGTTGACGTTAGTAACGAATATTTGGAACTTTAAATTCTTCCTATAACTTGTTATTATTGAGGAGACTGGAGTAGAACAAAGCTGAGCGACCCTGATGTAGTTCCTCCCTAAATGTTGAATCTGGTCATTAAAAAAGCTAGTACACTGGGCGTGTCTCCGCCCTAAGGGAAGAGAGGATCTGTCCTGATTGGTTGGTCTTCAGGGGTTACTGGAGTTCATCTGGGCATATGGGCTTCATTAGGCAGCTGACTCTGCACTGTTGTGGAGGAGAATAATCGCTTCCATGCCGACTGCCGCCACGGCGACAAAACAACAGTCATAAAGCAGCTTGTGATGAACAGTGGGAGACAAAAATCATATGACTGTACATCTGAATGTCTTTACTTTGGTCCTCACTTTAGTTTTAGCATTCTTAGAAAGTAAAGCAGTCATCGTTCTCTGTGTCTCAGAGGAGGTCTCTCTACAATTAATTAAAGGTGGTTTGTCTCAGCTTCTGAGGTGGTTTGTCTCAGCTTCTTTGTGTGTGTGTGTGTGTGTGTGTGTGTGTGTGTGTGTGTGTGATGGCAGACCTTTGCCTTTGCCTTTGTCAGGTTTGTAGTCACTGCCACCATCTCCGAGTGCAAACAGGTCCTCGTCACCAAAGTTGCCCCCTTTAAGGTAAAACCAACGTGGAGGTTATGACATGCAAATTCTGAGACACAAATAACACAAAGACACCATCCTTCTCTCTCTCTCTCTCTCACTCACACACACACACACACACACACACACACAATTACTTGATTAAAACCTTTATTTTTCACTTGATGTATACCATCCAATACAGTCGAGACAAAGGATGTTGGGCACAAAGGATGTGCATAGTACAATCGTTACGTTGACTACGTTGACGTTCAATACACTTACAAACAGGAAGGACATTGTAGTGTTGGATCACAGAATATGAAGACATTAACCTCTTAAGGCACACCCCTATTTTTCCTTTTTTTCAAAACAACGGCATACCCAAATTGAAAGCTTGACAGTTCCTACATAGTTTTAGACTCAGGGATGTGCCTCATACCATTGGAAAGGTGACACCCTCAAGTTTTCTCTAGAGGAATATGTATGTTTCTGTGACATATGGACACAGAGTTATAGAGGTTGGAACTAAGTTTTTTTTTCCCGCTCATTTCAAATGTCTATGAACTAACTAAGATATGAAGGTACCATCCATATGATACCCCCAAATAAAAAAATCTAAGTCCTAACTCCATCTCTCAACCTGTTACACAAAAAAATTGAAGTCAAAAGACCAAAAATATGATTTTTGAATATACATTTTTGAAAAATATGTTTATGCGTTTTGATTGGGACCCCTATGTAAATTCCCATAGAGACTTTTTGTAAACAAGAGGGCCTACTGACATTCAAAAGTTTATAACTTGAAAACCCCTTTACCTAGAAACATAAAATTGGTTTCAAATGAAAGCCAAGACCCTGGGCTTTCATGTCAGTTTGCTTGATTTTACTCCTTCTGGCATTGAATGGGGGGGGGGGGGGCGTCCCATATATGGGCGAGTGTGCCTTTTAAATGGAAGGGAATAAATTAAGTCATTTATAACTGCCATCAAGGGTATTAAGGCAAAATGGGCAGCAGGGTGTGAGGTGGCTGTCTTGCCAATACTGGAAGGAGTGTCCTTGTTGACTGATGTTGATGTTATAAGACCCGTTTAAGCTGTCCACACACACACACACACACACGTAATGCAGGAATGATATCTTACCAGTTCCTCCCGTTCCTCCATCCTTAGGGGGGACTACTTTTGGTTTCTCAGGCTCAGGGTCTAACAAAAATCACACAGATTAGAACCAAACATACACACACACACATACACACACGTGACATGAACACCAGCCGACACACCACACGCTTACACACATATGGGAACCATCGCACACACAAACACCAGCAGAGACACAATAAACACACACACCCCGGAGTGCAAAAACACATCAGACTCAGACACACCAGCTTCCAACCACCCACCCACACACACACACACACACACACCATACAAACACACATAAGCACACATATTGATATTTGAGGGCAGAGTCGGTAACAAAAGTGACAGACATGATTTAAGGCTTCAAGAGTTCTTCCAGTCCAGAAGAGATAAATGTAGAGAAAGAACAAGAGAAGAGAAAGAAACAGATGGAGAGAAAACGGAAAAAAGGAAAAGTACATGACGGTATTGGAGAGAACATAGAGCCCTGGTACCCAAGACTACCTCACAAACTTATTGAAATTTACCTGGACCAAGAGCATCTGTCAAATCAAATCCACCTGGAAGTGTGTGCACACACGTAAACAAAAACGCATTATGATAATGAAGACTTAACTTGTACGCCTGGCAGCTGTTTTGAGGCAGTGTAGCATATACACTCCTTTGACCCCATTTAGGAGATTCCGTCTCTGCATCCATGAATTAGTTGCACACAACACACTGTAACGGGATACACACTAATCTTAAGCCGTGGGCAGGCAGCGAGCTGCTGGAGCAGTGAGGGGTTAGGGGCCTTGCTCAGGTCAACTGTACAGGGATTAGGGACCCTGCTCAGGTGAATGGTACAGGTGTTAGGGGCCCTGCTCAGGTGAATCAGACAGGGGTTAGGCACCTTGCTCTGCACCTTAGCTGTGATGAATAGGACAGTGATACTCAGCGACCTACGCAACCTATATCCCCCATGGTTGGGATTCAAACCAGCCATCATTTAATCACTAACCAGTAAGCAAATGGCCGCCTGTAAGCTTTGTCAGATTCCTAGTCATTCATAATGCCTGGATAACTGTCAGAGGGCCAGAGCTTACCTGGGCCTCCAAATGCATCATTAATGTCCAGGTCACCTGGAAGACACAACACAAAACACATCTGTGTTTTATGTAGACTTTGAGGAGATAAAGTGTTAAATTTAAACTAATTAACTGCAAATGAATTGCAAATTGAAGTTGTAATTAAAGTGCTAACAGGAACTATTTTGTACAGTAAGATATAACTCAAGACATTTAGGAAAAGAAATAGTGAATTGATGTAGGGCTGGTGAATTAGAGACTGAGTTGTGTGTGTGTGTGTGTGTGTGTGTGTGTGTGTTTGTGTGTGTGTGTGTGTGTGTGTGTGTGCTGTATGCGTGTGTACTACCTCCTGCAGCTGGCTTTTTTGGCTCAGTGGGAGTCCCTACAAAGAAAAGAAAAAACAATTGTGAGAGAACAAAGTACAAGTGCAGGAACAAGATGGACTTGGTAGGTAGAATAATTCAACAGATATTATCCTCTCTCTATCTCTGAGAGAGAGCAGCACTGTGTACTGTATATGTGTGTGAGAGACTATACTAAAAGGCCAACTCCATAGTGCATGTCTGCATCTCTCTCAAACACACAAACGTTACGGATACTAACGTATCCTCGGTTCTCTGAGTGAGAAGCCGAAACGTACGAGTGGATGATGCCTATCATCTCCTGCTTTTCTGAAGTCATTTTAAACCAACCCTTTGAAAAAAGGGCAGTAAGCGCACTGACGCGCGCAGGCAACTACTTAGACAGCCCTGCGTGACGTCAGAAAGTCTATATATTGACTGCGCTTACGCTTCAGGTCCTCTTTGCCAAGCTCGCCAGCGTCGGCGATTGAGGCCCGAAGCGTACGTTTCGGCTTCTCACTCAGAGAACCGAGGATACGTTAGTATCCGTAACGTTCTCTTTCGTTTCGAAGCCGAAACGTACGAGTGGATCACTACAACCAAGCCTCAAGAGCCCTACACCAAGGAGCCCGAGGTGGGAGGATCCATGGGACCGCCGCCGGGCCCAGAGAGAACACTCTCTGCTACACCCGGCCTGGTGACGTCCAATGCGTAAAAACGCGCGAAGGTGTTGCCTGAGGCCCACGAAGCGCTCAAGCAGATATCCTTCATGGGGACGCCTTTCCAGAAGGCCCAAGAAGCCGCCACTCCACGGGTGGAGTGCGCCCTGACATGAACAGGCGGAGGAACACCCGCCGCCTCATATGCCAGACGTATGGCTTCCGTAAGCCAATGCGACATGCGTTGGGTAGACAAGGCCTGACCCTTGGCACGCTCGCCATGGCAGATGAACAACTGGTTCGTCTTCCTGATGCTCTGCGTACGCGTCAAATAGGCACAAAGCGCTCTGACTGGGCACAGAATAACGGGCACAGAACTGGCCGTCTCAGGAAGGGCTGCGAGCTCAATGACCCTCGAACGAGGGTCAGTGGACAGCACTTTCGGGCGAGAAAAGGGATTTGGTCGCAGCGTGACCCGCGCGTCACCTTGCGTGAACTCAAGACAGTCAGGACTGACCGACAAGGCAGTCAGATCGCTGACACGCTTCACCGAGACCAGAGCGAGCAGAAGCGCAGTCTTAAGGGAAAGCATCTTTAGACTGGCACTCGACAGAGGGTCAAAGGGCGTAAGGGCCAGTCCACGTAGGACAGTGGCCAGGTCCCAAGTAGGGACCGAAGGGGAGGAAGAGGGGCGGAGCTGCCTGACGCCCTTCATGAAGCGCGACGCAAGGGGTGAGCGCCTGGGGAAACGCCAGCATAGCCAACATGGCATGCTGAGATAGCTGCGAGGTACACCTTCAAAGTAGAGGGTGTACGACCCTGATCAAACAGGTGTTGCAGAAAAGCAAGCACCTCGCCAATAGGGCAGACTAGAGGATCACAGCCTCTGTCTCTGCACCACGTGCTGAAAACACGCCACTTCAGTGTATACAACGACCTAGTGGACGTAGCTCTAGCAGCCTGGACGGTCTCTATCACTGCGTCTGACAGGCCGCTCTCTAGGAGACGCGCCCGTTCAGGGGCCAAGCCGTCAGTCTCCACGCTTCCGGCTTGGGGTGCCACAGCGACCCGTGAGCCTGCGATAGGAGGTCTCTCCTCAGAGGGAGAGTCCACGGCTGGCCGTCTAACAGTGAGACCAGATCTGAGAACCAGCTCTGAGATGGCCAATTGGGGGCGATCAGAATCACCCTGTGAGCCCCCGCTCTGATCCTGGCCAACACCTGACGCATCAGAGGAAGGGGGGGAAAAGCGTAGAGCAGACCGCGCGGCCACGGGTGTGCCAGCGCGTCTGACCCTAGTGGCGCATCTTGTTCCAGCGAAAACCACGCTGGGCAATGAGCGCGTGGGGTGAGCAGGGAGGGGGAGAGCGTCCGGAGAGGGAAGCGCGCCGGAAAAGGGGTCGAAACGCCCTTCCGAATAGCGCTGAGGCGGAGGCAGGCCTAGCCTGCTAGCCGCCTGTGTAGCCAACGAAGCTAGCTCAGAAGCTAACTGGGCGGCGTGGGTCTTCACTATCGGTGGCACGTCTTCGACAGTAGCGCCTTTAGTGGAGAGGAAGGAAGACAGCTCCTTCTCATCCACGGCCTCGATAACTGGTTCGTCATCGTAGTCGCCCTGAGGCGGTGTGGTAGCCGCGCGGGCAAAGGCAGCGCCGACGGAGCTAGCAGGGCTAGCCTGGTGGGCCGCGGTTAGCTGGCTAGCTGGTAGCAAGCTAGCCTCTGAGAAGCTAACCGACGGCCGAGTAGCCACTGAAGACCGATCGATAAGCCCAACCGGGTGCGGGGACGCCGGGGAAACATCGATAGCCTGGTGGGTAACGATACCCCTGGCGCCAGCGGGGGAAGAGCCCGCCCCTGTAACACCAGTGGAACCCACGAAGAATGCCGCTCTATTGGCGATAGCCGTAGGGGAGAGGCGTTCGCAAGCCGAGCAAAGATCTGGCCGCGAAAAGGCAAGCATAGCATGCTCGCTCCCCATACAGATAAAACAGATGGCATGGCGGTCGTAGATCGCCATCGGACGGTCACAATCGGTGCAACGACGAGTAGCCATCTTGCGTCTCGTGGTACCAGAAGTCAGGGACCGGCGTGAGCACTTTGAGCAAGACGGAAATCCCTCGGAGAGCTTTGAAAAAAAGATTTTGTGGTGGGCTTTCAAAAAAGCCGTTGGTTTTTAGAAATATTTGCAATAGCAAACGAAAGACGACTCAGAAACACACGCAGTAAGTGAGGTGAAAGAGGCAAAGAGGACCTGAAGCGTAAGCGCAGTCAATATATAGACTTTCTGACGTCACGCAGTGTCTAAGTAGTTGCCTGCGCGCGTCAGTGCGCTTACTGCCCTTTTTTCAAAGGGTTGGTTTAAAATGACTTCAGAAAAGCAGGAGATGATAGGCATCATCCACTCGTACGTTTCGGCTTCGAAACAAAAGAGAACATATATACACACACACACGCACAGACACACACAAATTCAAGTTGTTTTATTTTATTTTTTTTATTTGTTTTTTTTTTTTTTAATTTTAGTTGTTTTTTATTACAGTTAATTATTTGATTTTTTTAATTGTTGGATTAAAGTTATTTCATTAGAGACACAGAACACCCAGATCAACAAATCACAAAATAGGCAGATCCAGATCAGAGGGTGAGATGACCAATCAGAGACTTGGTTCATCAAAATCAAAGGACTGTATGGACCAATCAAGGATCCACACAAACAGACACAGCGGGAAGGTACCAAAGTACACTATTCCCCAACCTCAGGTGCCTTTACCTGGACCCAGCGCGTCTGCAAGATCAAAACCATCTGTAGCAGAGATGCAGCACAGACTTTTCTTAATAACAAGTTCAATGGATAACACATGGCCCTCAAGCTAACAGCTAGTAACAGTTTGCTAATCCTATCAACAGCAGCTCATATAGCAGATCATTCTAACAGATAACCCATAGGCCTCGACTACAGTACTAGTAATACTCAAGTGTTAAGGCTCACTAAAACTGACAGACAGGCTAATTGATGGGGTTCACGAGTAAACTCTTTAACTCCTTTAGATCACTATCACTTTAATAGGTTACCCAAAGGTGTTGCTAAAAATTAGCCGCTAACACTGTGCATTTATCTCTCTGGCAACCCTCAGGCAATTGAGGCGGAAAGTTGTTTGTCTTCATTTACCTATAAAAAATGAACCTATTCAGACAGTCATCGGGGTTTCAAACACTTGTGTGTGATGTAAATCTAATCTAGCTTCCTCTGTTTGTGTGTGTGTGTGTGTGTGTGTGTGTGTGTGTGTGTGTGAGTGTACCTCCTCCTGCTGGCTTCTTTGGCTCAGTGGGGTTCAGATCTGCATTAACACAAAGCAATGGTGTAAAAATACATCTGAAGCTCCAAAGCCTGGGAAATAGTACCGGAGAGTTCCATGTAAACATATGTTTGGGTGTTGTGTAATAACTTACCATCTAGAAAGGCATCATTAAGGTCAAGACCACCTGGAGAAGAGATAAAACGTAGCTATAATTTCTGTGATGCTATCATGTTGTTGACTATGACACACACACAAACACACACACACACACACACACACACACTTCTGACCAGCCTCTCTTTCAACTAAACCCTCAATTTATGCCTGTCTGTTGTAAAGCTACCACATCACACACACACACACACACACACACACACACACACACACACACACTAAGCCCAACAGTATTTACATCTAGTAAAGAACTGTCCGGCACTATCTAAGCACATCAACATAGGACTCACCTCCATCCTTGGCTGGTGGGGCAGGCTCTGGATGCAGAACAGAGATAACAGCAGCATAAGAGAAGGAAAAAGTTTCAGTTTTACCTCTATATGACAGGATATAGAAGCACACACACACACACACACACAAACAAACACTAACAAACACAGACACACACTCACAGATGCACACAGATGTGTACACACAAGCACGCACACACACACAGACACAAACAAACACAGATACACACTTACAGATGCACACAAATGTGTACACACAAACACACACAGGCATACACTCACAATCGCAAACAAATGTGTATACACACATACACACAAACACAGGATGCATAATCATGCATTATTTCTATACTCAAGCTAACTAGAACATCAAGTTGAAGGCTGGGCATCTGATAGTGTGGGACCAGTCCGTTTGTGTCTTACACCCAAATTCAACTGAAGTGCTATGTCAGTATGTACTGCCCTGCCAACACAGCCAAACTTCCGCTGGCTCCTGCAGTCAATTCTGACGAGGTAGAATCAGCAACATGGCCAGTGATAGTGGCTGCTGTCAGTCAGTGTGGTGCTAAGTCTTCTGAAGTCCACCTGGTGTACACGCACACGGTACTTTGCTTGTCCAGTTCAACACGTCCTAGCCTGCTTCTTGCTTGCTGCAGCATGCTAACCTCCCAGAGGCAAGCTACTCTAGGAATTCTACTGTAGAAACTAGCCCTAGTGGCCATGCTTTAAATCATATCAAAGTAGAAGTGGTCATAAGTATTCATCTGTCGTATTCATCTGTTGTATTCATCTGTTCTTGAGCAGATGGGTTGGGCTGAGGTGTTACCTGGTACTTTTGGTTTCTCTGTGATCTCTGTGGAAAAGCACAAATATAACAGATTAACACATAATAATTCTGCAAGATGTTCCACAGTTAAACAAGCATCTGGTAACCAGTAACAATCCAATCTTAACAAGCTCTTAACATAGGTGGGAGGTGTCACAGATGAACGAATGACCGAAAACTTACTTTCCAAATTATCATCTAAGGCATCAAAGAGGTCAAGATCTGTGTGAGAAAAGAAGCAGAGAAGAAAGGGTGGAGGAAAAGAAGAAAAGAAAAGAGGGGAGGAGTGGAGGAGCAATGAAAAAAAGACAGACATGTTAATAATTAGAAGGAGGCTCTTAACATGGAGCTGCATATAAATAGACAAAGTTACTAAGTTAAGTCTCTTTATTGTCAATTTCTCTACATACATGTATACTGGACATACAGAGGAATCGAAATTACATTTTTAGCTATCCCACAGTGATGCGCACGGTCAGGAGAGCCAGAGGCCGCTGCGTCTATGCGCACCGCCTGCTATGGTCGACAAGTGACAAGTGACAAAAGAGACGTTCTATCTAACGTGCAGTGCAGTATTTTCCAACATTGCTATCTCGTCAACACTGTTGAAAATAGAAGCTAAGATATTTCTGATTCATCTGAACGATTGTTCAATCAATTGGAATAATGTGTGAAGTTTATTTTTTTGTTCTGTCAGTTTTTTTTTTGTTTATGAATTTGAAATAATAAGATTTTTCCAAATGGCAAAAATGCATAGGCTTAATAATGCTGTAACAGTGTTAATTAGAAGTTTGAAATGTACTCCAGATCCACTTAAAAATGTATAGATGTCATCCTTTTCATCCTATTCCTCCTATAGGATGAATGCATATAGGATGTCATCCTATTAGCATGGAGGAGGCAAAATTTAGAAAATAGTAGTAAAAAGAGACTAAAAATCACTCTCTTTCTCTTTTGTATTACTGTGTGTACGTGTGTGTGTGTGTGTGTGTGTGTGTGTGTGTGCGCGTGAGGTTGTGTGATGAAAAACAAAGGAAAGGAAGAGCAGTTGGCTTTAAGGTCTACAGCAAAGTAATAGAAGAAATATATCTGCAGGTTATGTTCTTATGTGTGTGTGTGTGTGTGTGTGTGTGTGGCCAACTCCCCAGTACATCTGTTTCTGTGCTTGCTACATTATTACACACACACACATTTACACAGAGCCTTTGTGTGCCTTTTTGTCAGTCCTGGCAGAGGGTCATATCCTGTGAAAAAAGGATGATATAACCTCTATAGCCCCAGGCTAACCATACACAGAAAGAGAGAGAGAGAGAGAGAGAGAGAGAGAGAGAGA
>JAGFZM010001969.1:28313-45988 GCA_017657215.1 Limnothrissa miodon
ACACACACACACACATACACACACACTGTGCCAGAAAAACAGTTCATTTCCAGCACTCTTCTATCTGTTTCTATCTTTCTCCTTTGCGTGAGGAGCATAGCTAGCTTCATGTCACACAGCGTGAGTTCCTCCTCTGAGGTCCAAACCTCAAGGACACGCAACCCCACAGATGAGGAGGAAGCATGCTGCTCTATCTCTTTGCTGAGGTTGCTCCAGTAACATAACAGCTGACGTGCCCAGCAGTGACTAACTTCAGGTGGTTATCGGTAACCTCAGCCTAAAGCTGAAGTCAGGCTATGTGCTCACTTCTACTGGTGTGAATCAATCAAAAGCCATGTTGTTCAAGGTCACCATGTGCTGTCAGAAGGAAAAAAAGACAGGCTTAGTAGTTAACTGGTAACTAACAGCTAAGTAGTTAACTGGTAACTAACACAGGGTAAGTAGTTAACTAGTAACTAACAGTAAACAATTGAGGCACTGTCCCTTTTTTCAGTTTAATTTCCCTATGCTCCATTCAATTAGCATTTGTTAGGCTACTGGTTTACTATTTGATAGCCAGAAAGCCTTTAGTCACCTGGATCAACAGGGCTATTGACTGATACACCGGATTCTCATTTAGGTGTCATCTGATGTTCATGAAGAGTGTCGTGTCATGTTAATGTCAAGCTCATGCCACCCTCATGTCGAAACCCTGAAGTGAACTGATTTTATATTGAACTACTTCACCTGTGTTACCTGTCTGCCCACCTCAGCTTTGCCTCCGGATTGTTCTTAGCTATGTGCTCCTTCTTGCCTACCCTAAATTTGTGGGGATTATCAATCACCTTTTCATTTCTAAGTCTTCAACAAGTATTCAAACTATTCAGTTCGGATTCACCTGAATGACCTGAGGCAGGTCATTTGAGCTACTTCACCTGGGCCAGGTATTCATACATCACCACACATGTTCACTTCCCTCAATGTAAAGAGAGAGAGAGAGAGAGAGAGAGAGAGAGAGAGAGACGACCTTCCCATAATCCATCTATAAGCCAATATGGTCAACCACATTAAAGAAAATATGAGCTCAAACAAGTGCTGGTGACCACGCAAACGAAAGTGCTTGCCCATACATTCCCTGTAGAGTAGGCTAGTTTGCAATCCTTCCACTTACATCTGAATCCCTTGCTGATATTAATAGCTCACTAATGGTAACTCTGCTCAAAGCAATCTATGTCTTTCAGTTGAAAGATGGCAATGCAAATGCGATTATTTTGTTCTTCTTTTGTTTTAAATCCATACATTACATTTATATATGAAACATACCTTGCGCTTTTGTTGGCAGAAGACTGGCAAAAAGTACGATCCAAACGAATGAGGTCATCTCGGGTCTGTAACAGAGAAGCAAATTAGCCTGGAAACTTGTTTGGTTGTTTAAAGATGCTTTTTAGTTTTTGCAACTGCTGGGGTTTGGAAGCGTGAAATGAACTTCGCTGGATTACCGTCTAACTTTAGTCAGTTCCAAGAGTTGACTGTGTTGAAGGGTGTGTCCGCGCGCAGCCTCGTCAGCCTCCTCCAATGCGCAGAGGAGAAAGTAAGAACAGGGCGAGCACGACTGCGCTCCAATAACAGACCCACCCCTGCCAAATACACACACACACACACACACTAACATGGGAAAGGAGAGGTGTGCAATGACCGCGCCCTTTGAAGCACGCGAGCGTGTCGTGTGAATGTGAACATGACCTAAAGTAGATTTTTTCACATCAAAACTGATGAAATGATTTCATATTTCTTAACTTAGTCTCGCCACATGACATCTGAGGCTTAGTTTTACATTTTTGCCATGGTAAAATAGCCTTCCCATGTCCGTCAATATTGACTACCAAAAAAGTGGTTAAGCTAGTATGCCCTCTGGTGGTTTAATAATAGCGTCACATCGCTCACTCATTCTAGTCAGTGCGCTCTGGGCGCGAAGGGCATTCTACGATAGAGAGCATCTGTGTTTAAAAGTATTGACATTTTTGAAATAACTGTATAACGCAGAAGGTGTGGAAAATCTTTAACATCACTCACTTAATTCTGCCACTTGCATCAGACCTGAGGGATTTGTGTTGCGGGTTCATTTCCATCATTTGTCCAGACTTGGCAAAGTCAACTTTACCACCAAACCACCAAATCTGCGCAAATCATTTGCGCAACAGAATCAACGCTGATGGATGCGCGTGGATTTGTGGATCTTTTTTTTCGAGAAACCAACGCGCCTGCCCCCAAGTCCACAACTCGGCACGCGCCAATGCAGACAGGCTCCCGGTAGGATCTCGCGGAGGGTTGAGCCTCTCCATCATTGCATGCACGATCGCGGCAGTACTCCGTTCATTCCTCATCACTCTGCGGGGACATGCAGTCTCTGATCTCTCCCGTCACCAAGGCGATCTTAGTGGCTTTGTTTATTTTTGCCATTCTTTTAATTCTCTACGTGATATTGTGGTACATATGTCGAGATGTGGACTTGGACCACGGGATTTGATCGGTGGACTTGAAGCGTGTGTTAGGGGAGAAACGCTGAATCCCTCGGCGCTTGAGACGGAATTGCCAGGGTGACCCCCGGTAAGTAAACCATCGTGTGTGTCACGGAACTAAGGACCCGAGGTCAGGATTTAACCGTGAACTCTAAAGTTGAATGCTCTGTGCGCGGAGGCGCGCCAGAGCCTTGCTGTTAACGGGAGTCGCGTGGTCCCTGTTGATCTCAGTGCCTTTGGTGTCCTCGGTAGTGACAGAAGATGTTTTTTTCTGCAGTGGCGGTGAACTGTCACTTCATCGGTCAATATCATAGACATGCCCGCATTCAGCCTGGGGGATTACCACAATTAGAGCAAGTCAAAAGCTTAAGACAAACGCGATGAATGTCATGGGTTTTCAATGAGAAACGTTTCTTTAGATTCAAGTCAAACGCGCACCTTCACAAGAGTACCCAGGCGACTCGCACTCTGCTGAAAAAAATAAAATTAAGGTCAGTGTTCAGGCAAACACCAGTTGACAGATTCTCGCTGCAAAGCGTCATTTTCTGACATTGCCAATGTTGTTTCAACTTGGACAACAAATGATTGGATACCAAAGTTTCATTCATAAATAGTTCGTGTATTTTGCATCTTCGATACACAAAATGACAGTGATTGTAAATTCAGGTCAATGGTAGGTATAGTAAGAGAAACGGTAAACGCCATCTGAATAATCTCCTCTAAAATGAACAAAGTACCCTTTCCCACCGCCAATGGTTAAACATCACCGCATGGTTTTCAATTTAGGGGCTCTACTGTCGCCTCATAGTTGGGACTGTGCAGGCGTCGGATTTGTCCGCTTGTCGTTTCAGGGTTTTTCACGACCGGGAACATCCACGCTCTGACTCACCGGTTAAATACGCCGCGTGCAACGTGCGCAGCATCTCAAGTGCGTGCGTCTCATCCGCTAACTCAGCGTGGCAGAGCTCATCACGCCATTCAGCCTGACATACAGTCACGGTTCCGCGGCGGCGATCAAAGGGCCGAGCGACCCCAAGCGCGTCTCTGCGTGGTGATTAATTGTGTTGGTTCCGCGCGCCATTCAGGAATGAGATCTAAATGAGATACGGTCAGTTTTGCACTCACGCGTAGCCTGAAGGACAAATAAAGGACAGGGACTCAAATGAGATTAAATGGTCAGACGGCTGTCCTTTAAAATTATATTTTCTCTTCTTCCTTTTCTGAGGAGTCATTATGAGCAGAACGAAAATGAGTCCTATTGGGTGTTATAAAAATAAGGATGGTTGTGTTTGTTTGCTGAGTGGTTCGCTTTTATTAGTTTCTTAGCACCCATCATGTCATGATCCGGGAAAAGATACACATCTCTAGCACTGTAAGCATTGTTTAGTATTAAAGCACATTTAGTTTTTTTCTACTGCAAAATAAAACTTTACCAAAGAAAATTACATCAGCTGAAAATAGAGTTTGGTGCTGCAGTTTCACTGCTCAGATGTGTGTGTGTGTGTGTGTGTGAGAGAGAGAGAGAGAGAGAGAGAGAGAGAGAGAGAAAGAGAGTCTGTGACCAGTGGAAAAGGCGACCTCCTCAGTGGTGTAGCCCAGCCTGTTTCTGCAGTGTAACCTTGTTCTGTGAAACTAAGCCCTTTATGTATGTGCTATTTGAGGCTGTCCATATGTTTTTTGTTTTGTTGTTTCCTCAATTGTTGACTCGATGCTATAAACTAAATGCTTTGTACACTGATCAGTTGTCATTACATTCTCGTCTTTTGCCTTTCAACACTTTGAGCAAAAAGATGGATGTTTGGTGGACTGGTGTACATTTTCCCCTAAATGTATGTTGATATGATTAAATATAATATTATAATATATAATAGTATAATGTTTTGGGATAAATTTAGTGTTGGCCTGGCTGGTGTTAGGGTAGCCAGGTGCAGCCAGAAGGGGCCAGTCAGGGTAAATCCGTCTGTGTGATGAGTCAGTGAGTGGCCGTCTGAAATGTGTGCTTTTAAAGTCCAGGCTTGAGGCCATGGGGCAGACTGTCCCTTTTCAGACAGCAGGGCTAGCTATAGCTTCTGCAAGAGGCAGACTAATGCATCAGTCAGCATATCACCGCTATATGTGTATACATTCTATATGTCCTACACATTACTTATGCTATCCATAAATAGTCTGGTTCTATGCATTATTCCATTCATCCATATGTTACTGGTCTCGGCACCAGTGTTTCTGTTTCATTGACTTTTTGTGGTGCGTTTCCTACCTACACTGCACGTGGGCCAGCAGAATACACAAGAAGGATGTACACCTTCTGTAGTGAATACTGCAGCACTCACAATGTAAAAATGTACAGCATTATTTACCATTTAGTATTAAATGCAAAGCTCTTTATTTAACCAGGTTCTCACACATACTAATCTGCTATGCAAGTCAGTGGTCAGTATATCTCCACTTTCTTCCCATTTGCCTGAGACAGGGGAACCAATTGAATAAGCTTTTTATCCCAACACATTCAGTAAGAGGTGGGCTTAACACAATTAGCTTCAGCCCATCCTATTATCTTTTCACTGCAAAAATTAGTCTCGTGGGTTTTAGAATTATCCAGTGGCATCTAAGGAAGCATGTTGATCTATGTTTTTCTATGTCTCTTTTGATGACATGAAATTGGCCAGACAAAGAGGCATAGCTGGTCAATATGTGTGAGAACCAGGCGACAATTGCGAGCTCTGAGACTCAAGCTTTTGTGTTTCATCACCACCCATCACTCAAACCCCAGTGCTATTTATTTATTTTCCTGTTTATAGGTTTGTTTTTTTGTTGTCTTCATGCCTTAATATTGTGTTTTAAAGGGAAATAAATGCTAACTTCCTTTGAGATGTAGCTTTTGTAAAACAATGCAGTTCTGGGGCTATGTAAAGCAAGGGAAGCAGCACTGAGTAAAAACAATGTGCACTCAGTGATTCATTAAGGCGAGTCATTGTTTTGTTGTTGTTGTTTTTTTTTTACTGCTAACAGGGTTCAGAAAAAGCCTGATGAATCAGCTTGTGTCATTAGTATTGAGGAGGAAGTACGGAACAATCCAGTGGTGAAGTGTTGATTGGTTGGAGTTTTGTGATTGTCTGTTGTAATTTGTCCAAATCCCATGGTGGCCAGTGACGATTGGTTAGAATTTCACAATGTCCAGTGGTGTTTAGATTCCAAGAGAGATTAGTTCTGATTGGTTGCAGTCCCATGCTATTAGTTAAAGATGTCAGTTGTACTAAATTGTCTATCTACACTGGATACTGAAGTAAAGATGCTTCAGTGGAGCATTGGAAAATTCAACTGAAAGTGATTTTCTGTGCGCCATTCAGTATACTGTTAGTTGTCACTAACTCTAGTTGACGCTAACATTGTCCGCTATTTGGTCTACGTATGTGGAATCAAATTTTCACATTCTTTTTCCTGCTCTGACAAAAAAGGACAGTCGATTGTGTTCTCTTTTGGATCCTTTAAGGACCTGACTCAGCAGAAGCAGTTCAACCAAGGGCAGACGTCTTGACCTTTAGAAATACTTTATATTCACAATGAGCATCTGGGTCTGGTCTAGCACACTCACGCCTCCAAAGGTGTGTGTAAGTTTAGTAGATACACACAGGTGTAATCAGCAGCAGCAGAGAAAACAAAAAGAAAGACAGAGAGAGAGCGACAGCAGACTTTTTCTTTTACACAAAACACACACATACACACACAGAGAGAGAGAGACTCACAAACACAGGACTTCCTGCCTGTGCCGTCAAGCCACTTCAGATGATCCAAAATGCTGCGGCGCGTCTCATCTTCAATCAGCCGAAGAGGACGCTTGTCACCCCTCTGCTAATCGAGCTCCACTGGTTGCCTCTGGCGGCTCGCATCAAATTCAAATCACTGATGCTGACTTACAAAGTGCTTAGAGGATCTGCCCCTTTTTATCTAAGCGCTCTCATAAAAGCTCAGGCTACCCCCCCGACAACTCCGGTCCTCCAATGACTGTCGACTGGCAGTCCCGGCACCTCGCCCAAGGCAATCCAGACTCTTCTCATGTGTCGTCCCACGCTGGTGGAATGACCTACCAAAAACAATCAGAACAGGGCCATCTCTGGAGGCCTTCAAAAAGCTCTTAAAGACCCAGCTATTCAGAGAACATTTTCTATCCTAGCACTAAAATGAACTGAAGCACTATCCCCTAGCACTATGCTCCTTACGGTTTCTGCTATGTAGCTTGATTGTTATCCTCGTTTTGTAAGTCGCTTTGGATAAAAGCGTCTGCTAAATGCATAAATGTAAATGTAAATGTAAACACATGGCTGCTCTTTGTCTGCTGTGCTGTGTGTAATTTTGCTGTGGCAGCTGAGCGTAGGTGTGTGTCTATTCCCTGAGGCTTTTACAGGGTCAATACTGCACTAAATACTTAAATGTGTGTATACATTGGTGTGTACAACTGTGTGTGTGTGTGTGTGTGTGTGTGTGTGTGTGTGTTGCTTTGTAGCACTCAGGGGAATCCTGTCCCAGCTGACCAGGGAGGGGACTGAATGATTACCACAGAGGTAAACTGAATGCCCTCATATTTCATACCAAGGACAGCACAATAAAACACACACACCCTCACTCAAATCACACAGACACACCCACACACACAGACGCATGTCACCCCTTACACTCTTTCAATTTGTGTTAGACATCAGAGTGTGTGTCTGTGTGTATGTGTGCGTGCACGCATGTTCCACATGTGTGTGTGTGTGTGTGTGTGTGGTTTTGTCCACTGATGCCGCCTCCTGCTGCTGTAACTGGTGTCTAGCAGTGAAGTGACACTTATACACTTGAAATACCCACCTCCCACAGCCACAGATATAACAGTCCAGGTGTTCAAAATGGTTGTGTGTGTGTGTGTGTGTGTGTGTGAGTGTGTGTGTGTGTGTTAGGGGTGGGCGATATAGTGTAAAATTTATATTGTGATATATTTTGAACCAAAGACGGTAGATGCTATATATCACGGTATACTTTGGTATGTAACTTACAGCATAACAGTTTCTTAATGGTTACCACAGCATAAAGTCAATATGTACAACAGTTGTTTAGTCATTGTTCGGAGGTGTTTATATTGGACTCTCAAATTCACACAGAGGTAAACTGGTAAGCTGCCTTTGTGTCAGGCAGTAGCTGTTCAATTTATAGGCTCGTTTCAGTTTCGTTGTAAGAATGAAAAGGTGCTATCAATAAGGTAAAGTTACAGGTCAACATTTTTGGAGACGCCATTTGTGGAGACGCAATGAGCCTATTACGGTATGCCGATATGACCCAAAATCTCTATCATTGGCCAAATGCATATTGCACATGGTATATATTGTCTATATTGCCCACCCCTAGTGTGTGTGTGTGTGTGTGTGTGTGTGTGGTGGGGGTGGGGGGTATGTGTGTTTGTATCAACTAGCCTACTGCATTGTTTAGAACAGAAAGTGGATGTTCTTGTTTGTGTGGGCCTGTGCGTGAGTGCTTACATTTTGCTTTCATGAATGTATAGTGTTCCTGCTGTGTGTGTGTGTGTGTGCTCTCTTAGCTTATGCTGTTGAAAATAGCCATTTCATCATTAACGTAATACGTTAATCACAGCACCATAGAAGTGAGTTGGATGAACCGCACGGGCCGCAGGCACAACGCAAAATGCTGTGGATTTATTCTCCCACCTGCTTGCTTGCAATCTAGTAATAGTAATCTATTAAGACGTTTTCTCTGGAGAGCTTGGGCAAATTTGATGTTATGAAAATCTCTCTCTCTCTCTCTCTCTCTCTCTCTCTCTCTCTCTCAGAGGCTGTGGAACGTTCATATCATGTAATCCCGTAAAAAGGCAGTTTTATTGTGATTAGGCTATTATAGTGATTAGGCTATTAGTTGAAGAAAATGTCTTAATTTAGTAGGTTATGAATGAGAGTCAAGCGTGGTAGGCCAACATTGTGATGCATATTGCAGTTTGCCCAATCAGAAAATAAACAGTTTGACTTGACCTAACTGTTGATGTTCAAAATATTTCTTATCATAGCCTAGAACACTTTCAATCCATTTAATCTGCACCAGTCAGTGCTGGGAATAGATTAGCCTGCACTATTGAAAACCTGATTGTAAAAAAACGTTATGTTTCTAACATGTAATGTTAGTTGTGTGTTGCGTGTTATCACTACACACACTAGGCTAGCCTAAACACATAGCTACCTGGCGCCCTCGTCGCATTGTATTGTATGTAACCAAACAAAAGACCTATGAACTTTAATTTGGTTAATATAAAACCTTGCTTTCAACGTGGACTTTCCCACTTGTAGTGACCGCGTGATTCAGCTTTGGCTTAGCGGAACGTTTTTTCATCTGCAGGCACTCAGTCAGTAGCACCCGGACAGTAAAGACGGCAACATACGGCGCGGAGTTACGGACGAAGAGTGATGGGCTTTCTGGGTGTCCTCCTGCCTATGATTAGACTTTACCTAGTCGGCGTAAAGGTCCTGCTTTACCAACTCTTCAACAGATCGTTCACTCTTCCAGGTTTGATAATATTGATAACATTCCGTTTTGGTTTTCAAAAAATACATTAGCGAGTTACCAGTCTGTTCTGCAACGCCAAGTCATATTCTAACGTTATCAGCTTCGCCCTCCTTTGATAGCGTTATTTAGTCTAACTTAACGTTAAGGCAGTAGCCAGAACGTCCACTTTTTGTGCAAAGTTAGGCTGTTAATTAGGCTGGCTAGCTGGTCTAACGTTACTCTAACGTTAACTTACATCGGTATAAAAATATGTTATTATGATAATCAGTCGCTGAACGTTAAATGACGGTGAGTGCAAAGTTAGACGAAAGTCCGAAGGCTTCCCTTAGGGTGACCAATTCTCTCTCTCTCTCTCTCTCTCTCTCTCACTCACTCACTCACTCACTCTCTCTCTCACACACACACACACACAGAGAGAGAGAAGGTTGTGTAAGTGTTGTGGACCTCTGACCTAAATACAGTATATTCTTACAGTGGTGTAGGAGGGTGTATTGCCACAGCTTTTGGCCTAATCACTAAAATCCTTCTACAATGAGCTATTTGTTTTGGAGACTCATTCAGCTTCTTGGAAAAAAACTAAGCTGATAAAAAATATTCACAAAATCTCTCTCTCTCTCTCTATCTCCCTCCCTCCCTCCCTCTCTGTCTGTGAAAAGACTTGTTAACAAGACATGTTCAAGACATGTTTTGTAGTCATAACAATAGCCTGTCATCCAGGCAGAATCTGAAGAGAAAGAGGGTCTTATCAGAGCTCTTCAAATTGCAAGTCAGCAATGTTATGCTGTTTACATAACGTAACACTTTAATAAAGTATAGTCTTTTTTTTACGATACCCAAGCTTCAAAAATTGAAAACAAACAAATAGGGTCTGCCTACATAGTTCCCTAGAATGACACATGACTGTTTTTGAGCTACCTCTGTGGCATGTGTGATCCTTCAAATGACACCAGCACCACTGACTGCACCTTTAAATATACCAGACTTTGCCATCCACGAAATGTAGATGGTGAGGTTTGTGACAACCAATCGTATCACTCTGTTCCTATAGAGTACACTAGTGGTAGCTTAACAGATTATCAACACACAGAAGCAATTTCGAATTTCGACCACTGATTCCAGCCCTTGGATTGAGGCTATCGGTCATAGCCAGACTATAGATTTGGGTGTAGATTTTGATCTAAACATTAGTCTGTCTGTATCAGGGGTGGGCAATTCATTTCTACAGGGGGCCACATGAAAAATCTGAGCTATGTTGTGGGGCCAAACCAATGATGACTAGAGCTAAATTCTGCTCAATATTGATTTTTGTAAAAAGTGGTAAACAATAAATTGTGATCAGGTGTTTTTGGTAATCAGAAGTATAAGACTATTCTGTTAATAGTTGTGTAAATTTGGGTGTAGGAAGAGAAAAATAATCACCATTGGCTGGCAGACAGACACAGTTACGTGCATGCATATGTAAATAATACATCATGAGTTTTCAAAATAAAAGGCCAATTGTGTACACAGCATAGTCACTTGTTTATGACTGATATACCACGGGCCGGACAGGGTTGCCCAAAGGGCCGCATGTGGTCTCTGAGCTGTAAAATGCCCAGCTCTGGTCTAGGCCTGTATCTTCAAAATAAATTGTGTTTTTGATCAACACATCTTGTTCTGTGATTGTGGTTGGGGTTGTGGAGACTGCTTGGGGATGTTTTGTTGTTGTTTTTGACAGCCTGTGTGTTTGTGCATAGTATAGCACTAGTCTCCCAGTCTTCCACAAGCTTCATAGCCTGCTACACAGCATGCAGTGGCATTATGAGGTGATGGTGATGAGGATGATGATGGTGATGACGACAGCCTCATTGCTGGTGATGATGACTGCAGTGATGATGGTGAAGATCATATAGCAAATGGTGGTGGTAGTGGTGGTGATGATTTTACATGATGATGTTAATGGACTAGTGACGATCATTGGAGGTTCTGGGCTGAATCTGACCATGTACCCTCCGTCTGTGTGTGTCCAAACGGCGTCTGTATGTGTGTGTGTGTATGGCAGGTTTCTGGAGCTGCACTGATCTGACTGGCTGACATTGTCATCGCAAGAGCTGATCTGATCTGATCTGCTCTGTTGTGATTGGCTGCCGTTTCGTCATGGAACCCAAGATCGAGGAAGTTGAGGTGGAGCCCCTGCTGGTGTCCCACCCCCGGGCTAAGAGTAAAGTGTGGAAGTACTTTGGCTTCGATATGGAGGAGGACGAGGTGGGCAAGCGAGCTCACTGCCGCCTTTGTCTGGCACAGATCGGTTACTCGGGCAACACCACCAACCTCTATGCCCACCTGCAGCGGCACCACCCCGACGCCTTCATGGAATTCGAGAAAGGGAACGCAGACTCGCCCGGTCAGCAGCAGCCGTTGTCCGCTCCGCAACAGATGGTGCTGCCGGGGTCGTGTGTGCGGCAGAATTCCCAAGAGGCCCGACGGCAGGCGGAGGTGGCGTCAGCTGTGCTCGGCTTCCTGTGTGAGGGCCTGCACCCGTTGGCCACGGCCGACGAGCCCTTTTTCCAGATGATGCTGCGGACTTTGGACCCACGCTGTTCGCCACCGTCCTCCGGCGAGCTCCGCGCGCACGTGCTCCCTCAGCGGCACCAGCAGGTGCGGGCAGCCGTGGCTGCGGAATTTTCCGGCCTCAACTGCTGCGGCGTGTCGGCCGACCTGTGGCGCAGCGAGACACACGGCCGCTCCTACGTCACGCTCTTTGCCCACCAGCTGGCGTCGACAACAACGGGTCCCGGCACAGGCCTGCGCACTCTAAGCCGATGCTTGAAGACGTTCGAGGTGCCCGCCGACAGCCCGGCTGAGGGCATCACGCGGGCGCTCTACGAGGTCTTTACTGAGTGGGGACTGACGGGACGGGTGCGTGGCGCCACCATCACCTGCAGCTCCCCGGACGTGCGCAAAGCCTGCGGCCAGTTGGAACTCCCCGTGCTGGTGCCCTGCTTCGCTGAACGGCTGACCTACGGCATCCACGCAGCGTTCGCGCTGCCCGGCATCCAGGCCCTCCTCGCCCGCTGCCGAAGGCTGGTTGACTACTTCCAGCAGTCGGTGGTGGCGGCGTACATGTTGCAGGAGCGACTCAAACAGCAGCAGCAGGGTCGACCGGCGGGCGCGAGTGGCTCAGTGGCGCCTCCTCTGGTGAGTGAGCGCCAAGGTTGCTGGTTGGCCACGCTCACCATGCTCCAGCGCCTGCGTGAGAACCAGCAAGCTGTCACCTCCGTGTTGCTGGAGGACGCCAACAACCAGACGCTATTGCTAGGCGCCGCCGAGTGGACTCAGCTAGACGGCTTGTTGAGGCTGCTTCAGGCTCTGCGCTCGGCGGCGGACATGTTCTGCCGCACAGCCTGCCCTTCCATCAGCATGCTGAGGCCTATGCTGCACATGCTGCAGAGCACGGCCCTGCGGCCTTGTGAAGGAGACCCCCCAGAGCTGCGGGACGCCCGGAAGGCAGTGGCCAGCGCTCTAGACGAGGCGTATGCGCGGCCCGCCGAGTTGGACATGTTCTTGAAAGCAGCTAGTTTCCTGGATCCACGCTACAAACGTCTGCCCTTCCTGACAGTGTCAGAGCGTGCTCAAGTCGAGGCTCGCGTGCTGGAGGAGGCCGCCACATTCTACCAGAGACACACCCCCTCCACGCCACCTACAGATGAGCCGGCCAATAAGAAGCAGGTGTTGGATGGTTCGGACGCCACGGGCACAGCCGCAAACCCCCTGGCGGTGATCTTCTGTCAGTCCGGCTCGGCCGACTCCCAGGAAGAGTTCCAAGCCCAAGCCGAGGAGGAACTCAGCAACTTCAAGGCCCAGAAAGTTCTAGGCCTGAACGAGGACCCCCTCCGCTGGTGGTCCGACAGGATGCTGCTCTTTCCCATGCTGCCACGGGTTCTGCAGAAGTACTGGTGCGTCCCGGCGACCAGCTCCCCAGCCCACCGTCTCTTCGGACCTGCCGGGAACACGCTGTGGGGGAAGAGAAACCGGCTTGACCCAGAACAAGTGGACCAACAGGTGTTCCTCTACGAGAACACCAGAACTTACCACGAACCAGAACCACCATGCTCTGACAAAGACTTGACTAGTGTCATGGTTTAGCAGGAACACGAGTCTGACAAAGATTTATTGGGTCAGAAGAACTGTACAGAGACAGCCAGTCTGGGACCAACCATCTGTAATTTCTGAAAAAAACACGATCTATCAGCAAATTGCAGAATTCTCTCTCTCTCTCTCTCTCTCTCTCTCTCTCTCTGTCTATCTCTCTGCATGTCAAGTGTGAAATGAGACATTGAGACAATACACATTGGTTATGCCTACTCAGGCCAGTGAGTGCAGAGAAAAGACTGCATCACAATTTGAAACTGAACAAATGTTAAGTCCGCCTCTGTTGTGTTGGGGTAAATCAGTTTTTGAATGGTCCCCTTTCTCAGGCAAATGGAATTATGAGGAGAGAGGCCTTCTGGCCAGACTAATCTGCATAGCAGGTCAGTATGTGTGAAAACTAGACTAAATCCTTATAGTGTCCTGTACTGTAAAAGATTTTGTGAACTTGCTATTTTTCTACCTCCTCTAACAGCTTTTATATCCCGTTCTGACGCACTACTGAAAGTATCTCTGTGTATGTTGTGTAGGGATATTCTTCATGACCGATGAAGTAATTTGTCATCTACATATTAACTGTGTTTTGTGCATTTTATAACTTATAACTTACTCTGTCTTCATGGAATCATTAAAACTAATGCCCAATGTCGAGTCCCGGGTATTCGGTCTCTGTGTTGGCAAGGGAGAAGTTTGGTCCGCTTCCCAGGCGGTGGGGGAACTTTGGGAGACAGACAGACACGTCGTCATCTCCTCATCTCCATGGATTACTGACACAGTTTAGGAAATGGTGTCAGACTATTTTTGCTCCTTGGCTTCGAGAAAAAAGGGGAACAGCGGGGAAAAAAGTCCACTCCAAACTTTGACAAACATGCACCCATCCAGAAGAGTATAAAAACTGGAACCATCGTTGTCGCCACCACAGGATGTAGTGATGTAATACGCCTCAGTTAGGGGAAGGTAGAATAAAAGTATAAAGTAGGGGTGTTGTTAGTAGGATCTTTCTTCTGTAATTTTAATTTAGTTAAGTGGTAAGAATTACTTAGACTGGTACTGCGGCACTCTATTCTAGGTGACTTGAATGAACTTGCTTCTCATCTCCTACATCTCCATTGGTGAACTCACAGAATGGAAAACACCCCTCTCTCTCCCTCTTTCTCTCTTCCATTTATATGTGGAGGACAGGATACATTGTGCTTTTTTTTTCGTCCCAGTGAGTGAGTTTGACTGCATATCCTCCTCCACATAAATGCGCGATTTGTGTGTGTGTGTGTGTGTGTGCTTCCTCTCCTTTATTAGTAGTGTGTCCTCTGTCTGATGGCCTGTGCGGTCACCGTGGCAATAAGGGCCCTCTTTGTTAGAGGCTGATGCGGGGCTTTGTGTGCAGGTGCTTATCGTGCCGTTTATCTAAGCATCCGCCGCTTTCAGCCCTTTCAGGGCCATCCAAGGTGGAAGTGCCTCCCGTCATTTAACCTTTATCAGCGGACGTGAGCTGCAGCCAACACTGCATTTGTAACACGCTGGCTCATAGAAGGGCTGAAGTAGGGAGGAGTAGCCCACCTGTGCCAGTAGTCTCTTACTTGGCTGCTTACTTTTGCTTACCAAGATTTTATTTTGTCTTTTTCTTGTTATTTTGCTTTATGTTTAAATTAAAACAAAATTGTTTTCTGTCTTGGGGTTTGTTTAAGCAATTTGCTTGGTCAAATTTTGAGGCAGCTACATCAAAAGCAAGCAACCCCCCTTGCACCACCCCTGGTGAGAAGTGTCAGTGGACACAAAACACACACACATACACATCTCCTTGACCTAGCAAAAGGTCCCTTCTCTCATAAGTCTGAGATGTCTGTGCCTTCAGCTACAGCCCCCCTCCCATCCTGACGTAGCATCACAGAGAGGAATTTTAAAAGGGCTGGGGGTTCAGTGCAACAGTGCCACTGGCTATCTTGAAGATTACTAATGTGGAGTGTGTGTGTGTGTTGGAGAAGCCATTCAAGGTCAAGGCTAAAGATCACAGACGCGAGGAGGAGACCAAGCCGGGTCGAGCGCGGATCACGTGACCAACCTAGGACAAAGGCAGACCACTCGTCTAGTCGCGGTTGGCCTGCAGCAGTGCAGCAATTCATCAGAACCAGACTAGCATGGCGTGTCCTTGCACCCCCAGGAGCCTAGATACTGTTCACCGCTAGATACTGTTCCAGAGTCAGTTTCTTTGGCCAAGTATACTTACCCAAGTGAACATGCACAAAGAATTGAACTAGGACTAGATGTTAACTTGGAATGTAGGTTTTGTGTTTTGATTCTATAGAACATTACACTGAGTGTGGTTTTGTCTCAGTAGAATAATGTGTATTTCTGTCTGAGCAACAGTGTGGGTGAGTTTTAGCATCAGCTGCTGTGTTTTTCTGTGTCTTAGGAACAGAGGCTTAATGTAGTTCTGTCTTTTGGGGGTTGTCGACTGACTGGTGCCAGCTTGATTCGGTTCTGTTTGGTTCTACCCTGTTCGGTTAGGTTTTCCACTACAATTAAACTGTTGGATTAATGTAACCAGTTGTTATAACGATCAAACATGTAATATGTACGCAGTCTTATCAATAGTATTGATTCAGCACTCTTCTTGGCCATGGCTGTAGAACATGTACTGAGGTTTTGCATTAAAAAACAGTCCAGTGGAAAGCTAGAAGACAGGTGCTAGAGGTCTTTATGCTGAGTTTGGGTCCAATGCCAAATGCTCACATTGTTCCTTTGAAAAGTCTCCACTGCCACACTAAGGTTGTGTCTTCACTTCCAAAGACTTGGACTTTTGTTCTCTCTTAGTGTAGAATCTTTTCTTCAAAAAATAATATGAATTCTCTGAGACACCAAACATTTATGATTTTTTTTGTCTCTTTTTTTGCCTGTTTGATACACTTACTAGATTATATGTGTATATTATTATTTTAGGTTGTTTGTCTTGCTCTGAAAAGCAGGATTTTTTCTTTTTTTTCTTTTTTGTTCGTGTTGCTATTTGACCTTTCTTATTTTTTGGTGTTGCCTGCTCCAAAGACGCCCCAGCCTTCTGTACCGATTTCTTATTTGTTCCTATTCCTTTCATCAAATTGTTTTTTCCTCTCTCTCTCTCTCTGTTTTCCTCTCCTTTGAACAGCACTACCCAGCCAGCATGGACGGGTTGCCATAGTGACGGGCGGTGCCAGAGGGATGGGCTTTGAGATGGCACGGAGTTTGACAGGCCTTGGCATGCATGTCATTATCGGTATGCTTGCATCCCCAACACTTGCCTAAATCAACCAAATTACCTTTTTGGATTTCAGTGTCCTGACCCCCGTCTGATTGACACCTCTGTGATTTAAGTCGCACAATCTCTATGATCTGTCGCATGTCCCATGTGATCCCAGTCACTAGGTAGATTACCTAGACAAATTCAAGATTAGGCAGCTCTGCATAAGGATGGGAAAACAGGCTTGTTTGATTTGGCTGGCTGTCTTGCTGGCTAAGTGGCTTGGTCTTCGCAAGGGCCAGTCTGTGATATTGCTAACCGTGTGGGCTTTTGTCAAACAAAATAAGTCCCACCTTTGTGGTCAACCAGGTAACATACAACGCTTCTCATTTAAGTCACATGACCTCTCGCTCACATGATATGATAGATATTAGTAACATGGCCTGTGTTTGTGCCTGTTCTCCGTATTATTTTTCTTCTGAGGTGTCTAACTCAACAGGATGTTGCTATTAATCATTCTAAAGCCATTATATACAGTGACTATAGCACAGCTGAGGGGTTTTGTTTTGTTGGAACAAGTGGAGCAAGTTGTGCCATAGTGACAATATACAACGACCTCTCAGGGCTCATTGCTTAAGAGTGCCATACCTATATTGATGATGATGGCAGCATAACGGTATTTGATGTAAGAGTGTGTGTGTGTGTGTGTATGTGATATTGACACTGATGTAATCTTTGTTTTTTTTGTCTTCATCTCCCAGCTGGTAATGTTGAGGAGGAGGGTCAGGAGGCAGTGACCAAGATCCGTGAAGAGACCAAAGAAGGAAAAGGTAACTAGGTATTCTTCAGCCCTTTCACCCCAGGTTCCAGTCGGAACTGGGAAATTGTTTCCCAGTTGACGGCTGTTCTTTCTAGTAGTTACATGTTTGTAACAACATAGTACTTAACTGTCTGTTTGTAATTTTCACCATACATAGCAATAACAGCTAACAATGAATTACCATTTTAAGGCACAATTCAGTCTTACACCCTATCTGTACTTGGAATAAGATTAGAAATAGCTCTTAAATGTGCAAATAAACATGCAATACCATACCCTCTACTCATACTTTGAAGTAAGTGTGTGTGTGTGTGTGTGTGTGTGTGCGCGCGCGCCTACATGCGTGTGTACCAGTATCATACCAGTAAGCCAGCTGGATATTTCCCACACTGTGCTCTACATTGTTGACAGATGCTACACTGCTCTAGGTGTGTGTGTGTGTGTGTGTGTGTGTGTGTGTGTGTGTGTGTGTGTG
>JAGFZM010001969.1:55854-108561 GCA_017657215.1 Limnothrissa miodon
GTGTGTGTGTGTGTGTGTGTGTGTGTGTGTGTGTGTGTGTGTGTGTGCATATGTGTTCTCTGATAGAAGAAGACTGAAGGGTTAAGAATTCACTGGGATGAAAGGGATAGAGAATGAAGGACATGGGAACAGCCTCTACACAGCATAGTGATCAGTGGTGAACTTGGAGCTGTTCCATAACAGTTTGTTAGCGCCCCCATGTGGAAAGTTTAGCTTCAGAAATTAACTTCCAATTACTTAGCTTCAAATAACTGATAGGCCAACATCACAAATCTGGTCGTGAACATGTCACACCGATTACAAGGAATTTTCATGACTGACAGCCTACCATTCTCTTGGTCTGCATATGTTTTCTCATTTTTATCCCGACAGCGCTTTCCAACAGGTAATCGAACTATTTTTGGGGGATTTGCCTTCTCTGTGAAGTATCTTGGTGGTGTGATGCAGTTTCTGTTTTCTCTGGAAGTGTGGTTGTGAGACTGGCTGTGTCTGGAGGCCCAGTAGTGTGGCCAAGGTGAAGGAAAAAGGAAAATTCACCAACTGCTGGTGTCTGGAAATCTTCAGGAGGTCACTCACACACACACACACACACACACACACACACACACACACACACACACAATAGACAACAATAATTCAGGATGGGTGGACTCAGTGCAGATACAGCATTGCAACAGTATAAAAGCAAATATCTTTCATTGACAGAGTGGTAACTTATGGGTATAACCAGGATTGCTAAGGAGGACCACGCTGAAGTTCTGTGAGAAATTTGTGTTTGTTTTGCAAGCTGTGCATGATTGTAGTGTGGCCCGTAGAGGGCAGAAGAGAGCCTGGAATATTTGTAAAATGTCACCAGCTGTTTATAGCTGTTGTGTCCTCCAGAACAAGAGTTATGAGAGAGTTAACACCAGTTTATTTCCACTTTGTGTAGCAGACTATTTCACTTGAATGTAGTGATGGGAATTCATAGGATTTGATCAGCATCAGTGTCAGAGTTGAATCTGTTTATCTCCCACTTCTATCAATTCTATACCGGTTTTCAGTGTCAGTGGGCCCAGTCCTAGCGTATAATACACCTATACTACAAGGAAACAATGTGGAACTGTGTTATCCATTTTAATGCTGTGTTCAGAAATAGCATTTACAGTGATCTGAAAAACATGATAAGAGGAACTGATAAAGCTGTGTCTAACTGTCATTTTTATACAACGTCATGGATTATTATCATCACGAAAAAAAATGAAGAATTGGCTTGTTTGTATTGATAGTAGCCTAAAATGCTATAGGTTTCAAAAAGACATTTTATAACATAACAGCTTATACTCCTAGGCTAAAAAAAAATATAGGGCCTATTAAAAAGTTTTTTGGCATGCCCTGTTGGCCGTGTCCATTGATGAAATTTGAAATTTAGCTCAGGCCTATTGTAAAATATTCTACATACAAAAAGCAGCCTAATATAAAGAAAAGATATTGTCAATCCTCTTGCTATGTTTTGTTAGTCAATGGGCTAATAATTTCTATGACAGTCGATACTCACAGTGGTCAGGCTGCGGCGCTAAGGCAAGGTGACGTCAGCTCACCTGTTTCGGGGTGTGGTTGAAGATGCTACCGAAAAAAACGTAGGAGAGCTAGGTTTTGAACGAGTCTGTTGCGGAGTTCGAGGAGGCCAAGTGATTTCTAGCGTCATTTCTAGAGAGTATTGTTCATGAAATAGGCCTACATAGGCCTCCGTTCTTCATTTTTACCCACCGGATGCTTTTGCCTTATTCATTGGACTTTTAGGGGTTTTATTTGTGTCGGAGACGATGGGTCGTCTGATTGGTTTACTGACACTGCTGTTCCTGAACTGCATGGAAACAGGTAACATCAGGTTTGGTTTTGTTCAGGCTTGACACCGCAGGTGAGCCTTTTCCGAGTTCCAGTTGCGTTTAATTTAATCGTCTAGCCATAATAGGCTACGACAAAAACTAAGTGCCCTATCCTATGAAATGACATGATTTTTTAGGTCCTTTCCGTGTTTTTAAAACCAGGTATCGGTTTGGATGTGGTTTCATTTAGCCTACCTAACGTTAGCAGACAGCGTTGGGTTTTGTGGTGCGCTGCGCAGAGGCCTTGCGGGCAAATGTCAGCTCAGTAACAAATTAGGCTCTAGCCTACTCTTTAATTGTGTTTGGTGTTTAAGAAACGTTTGTTGATAATCAGGCTTAGGCTTTTAGTTAAAGTAACTGTGAGACGCAAACCAGACACTATAAATGATCATGTGTAGCCCAAGGTTACACGGTGAGCGTCATTTGTTGGTAAGACACAATGGTGTTTTTGAGTTGGTCAAGTGAAACTGAACTGAAAGAATTTCCTGCTGCCTTTGTCATCACGTTCCTGTTCTACAGGTTGAGCAACTGTTGTTCTCCCTAACCCGTCTTGTGTGTCTACCTCTTCCGTTCACACAGAAGTGTCGGCAATCCAGGTGAATGTCCCTCAGACAGAGAGAAGAACCGCACTGTTCGCCTCAGTCACCTTACTTTGTGACTACTCCACCTCTGCTAATCTTCAAGATGTATTGGTAACATGGCGGTTCAAGTCATTTTGCCAGGACCCTGTGCTGGAATATTACTCAACAGGTGAAGCCCAGTGTGTCTATAGTTGCAATGACTCAAGCTGTACTTGTGGTTGTGGTAATGCTTTTTGCCATGCAGCCTAAACTGTCAAACACAAGGTGTGTGTTTATTTAAAAGAGACAATCACATTTTATGTCTGTGAAGATTCCCATTTAGCCAGGTCAGGGCGACTTGGCTTTGGATTGAAAACCGAAGCCTATCACATTTCAGCCTATCACATTTACTCTTTTGGACTAACTGCAGTAAATTTTCAAAAGAACATTCAGAAGCCGTCTATACAGAGAGAGGTAGACACATTGTCACTTAGACACATTGTCATAAGAGTGCCAGGCTGCCCACATAGGTGTTTTTGCTGGTTGGAGAGGTAAAAAGCAAAACACCAGTGACGTCCAGCTTGGGCTGCCGACTAACCGCCAGGCTTTTGCTGTTTTCATAGGCACCTGCAAACACCCAGTGGTAAGAGGGACTAGGTTCAGGTCCAGCTTGCTTTAGTTTACTATATTATATTGTATGCTTCATAATAAAAAAGAGAACACTATAAATCTTCTCACAGTATGCTGATTCTGAATAATGCCCGTGTCTCTTGCAGCTTGTTTTAAATTCTGACAGTGACACAAAAGCCTGAACAAGTTTGAAACATTAGTACAGGGCCATATGTAGATTCTAAAAGAAAAATCACAATTCTGTGTCAAGTCTGACATTTTGAAGCATATGGAGCATTTTTTTGTAATATTCCAAAGTAATACAGCAGCGTCTTCATCACAACATTTTAAATAGGATGCATCATCTACATAGGATACATCACAATGTACATTACAATGACTTATTTCAAATTAGCTATCTAGCTAAGACTTTAGCCAGTGCCTTAATGACCTCCATGACGGGTAACTTCACACTGAGGACAGTGAGACAGCAGGTAACGACCTTCTCCATTCAGACTCAGACGACATCTTGAGTGCTGTTTTGAGTCTGCAAAAACTGCCGAAACATTGACACAAATCCTTCTTTTTGGGCAGCATACCAAGCGGCACTCCAGCTCGGCCAGGATCCTGCCAATGACTGCCCAGACCGTCAGAGGACAGTTCGGACTGTTGCCCAGAAGAGAGGAAGCAATGAAGCCACCTTGGGCTCAGAGTACCGCGAACGCAAGATCTCCATTCAGAACAGTGAGTGCTGTTCAAAGTACTGTGCTGAATCTGTTTTAGAATGGAATCAGTACTAGGTACAGTATATGGCGGCAAGAGAGACAGACAATGTGATAACTGTTAATGTTAGTGTGACCTTGTTGTGATTACTGCTCTAAACTTAATGTTTCTTCACTGAACAGAATGGTAAAAACTAATGGCAGCAGAATTTCTCTACCAAAGCCTGTCTGGCTTGAATTATTGGTCAGTTAAAGGGATAGTTCGGTTTTTAACACATTAAGCCCCTTTCACAGGTTGTCTAAAATGCAATAAAGTGATTGACATCGAAATTTTGACGATTGCTTCTGTCTCGGCTATTTGGGAAATGTAGAATCGCCTCTGCCTGCCTTCAAAATGGCTTGCAATGGGCATGTGTTGTTTCTATTCTTAAAACACTGGTTTTGAAAAAGTGCTACTCACCAAGTGGTTAGTGGTGCTCAATGATGTTCCAAAACATGTATCGTAGCAAAATAAAGCTTCCGTCATGTTTTATTTGGCACTTTGTTTATATGAAGGAACAAATAGATCCCTATGGGACTTACTAAATGGCAAATAAAACATGACAAACTGTATTTTGCTACGATACTTGGGTTGGAACATCAGCAAACGCCACTAATAACTCCATGAGTAGCACTTTTTTAAAACCAGTGTTTTAAGGATAGAAACAACACATGCCCATTGCTAGCCATTTTAAAGGCAGGCAGAGGCAATTCTATATTTCCCAAATAGCCGAGACAGGAGCAATCATCAAGATTTTGGTGTCAACCACTTTATTTCATTTTAGACAACCTGTGAAAGGGGCTCAATGTGTTAAAAACCGAACTATCCCTTTAACAATCAATACGTTCTGATTGGCTGATTCATGCTAGTTAAGTCTTCATCAGGGCTTAAAGCTATTGCACGTGAGACAGGCAGGTAAAGAACCGACTTTGAACACATCATAATGCCAATGGACAGCTACCGCTGCAGATGACTGTGATGCAAATCTGACATTTGAAATCGTCTGCAAAAGACCCAGTGGAGGCTTGGCTGAGCTGCACATACTGTTCAAATTTGGGGCGAAGACATGCATCAACTGGCCCAAGTCTGACGCTTATCAGATGCTGACTGTCTGCCTGCCGTGCTCTAGCTTTTTGGGTTAAAGTGACCTTGACATTAAGTCTTTTTTCGACAGATAGAGAGGTTTAGGTTGGCACCAAATGTACTATAAATGACTGTAGTCAGTCCTACGATTTTTATATTCGATGAGGCATGAAATAACATTTCATGGTATGGCGAAATTCCAGTTGACATACAATACCCCAATATTTGTCATAATGTGGAGTTTGGTGCCTTGTATAGCAGCCTTTGCCTTCGGGATGTGTGTGTAGGTGAATGTGAGGTATGCCATTATAACATGCTTTGAGGACTCCAAAGCATGTTATAAGCACAATGCCGCCCATTTACCAGACAGTCCATTTATTTGTGACATGAGCCTGAAAGGTGTTTTTTAAAATGAGGAAACGTATTTATAATTAGTTGTCGTTGTTGTCCTACTAATGTACTTTTTTGTTGCAGAGGCTGACCTGGTCATTAATGAGGTGATGTGGTGGGACAATGGAGTTTACTTTTGTACGGTTGATGCAGCAGGGGATACAAGTGGAGACTCAGACAAAGAGATCAAACTTATTGTTTACCGTGAGTGATTACAGTTTAAACTAGCTAGTTTACCCTGAGTAATCAAAGCATGAACCCAGTTAGTTTACTAAAAGTAGTCAAAGCATAAACCTGGGGTGTCAAACAAGATTTGTTGGCCCTCTCATCATTTAATGTAGCCTGATTCAATAAGCTGTGTAGCCTGTTTAAAAATAGTTTCAACTATGCACAAGAAAATCAATTCAGTAGCATACCTTCCATATGTTCAGCATTTTACATTTAAATCAACTGACTGAACTATGACGTGCATCAAGCTTACTACCAGAAAATAAAGGCCAATTAAGTATGAGGAAGTCAGAACATGTTAGGTCATGCATGTGGAGGATCTATGGCAGCCATGTAATGAAAGTCCTAATACTCATATGGCCTGTGGTAAAAATGAACTTTACACAAGGCAAGTCAAGCTAAAAGTACAAAGTTCCAAGTTCTATAGAATTCTTTGGTGATTCCCCAGGCTACTATATGCGATATTCGCTACTGTCAGTGCATAGCTGATGAGCAGAGACAAATTAGGTTGTTGAAATCTAAGTAATTTTACTGGCTATTCAGGGGCCCATTCCATAGCTGCCAAGCTGCATAGCTGCGAACTAAGTTAATTAACCAGGTTAGCAACTTTGTTGGTTGTGAGTGGCCTATTGTAACCAAGAGGATAACTGGTAGAATTACGGTGTTCACTACACAGCAGACTAACTTTTTGAGTAATCCTACAACGCATGCATTGTTTTCCAGTCAACTATTATCTGGCTCTTTCATATATACACACATCCAGTCAATACACACATCCAATCATTATTGTGGTCAATTGGATTTCTCATATAGGTAAGTACAAATGTGAAATCCTAAAAAGTTTTTTTTTTTTTTTTTCCTTTTCTTTTCTTTCTTCTTAACCAGACTGGCTGACTGTGCTCTTCATCATCATTGGAGCGCTTCTTCTCCTCATCCTCTTCTGTGTGTGCTGCTGTCAGTGCTGCCCCCAGCGCTGCTGCTGTTACGTGCGCTGTCCATGCTGCCCTCAGAGATGCTGCTGCCCAGAAAAAGGTACAATCCCTGATTCCTACAAACATCTCCCATGATTTAACCTGGCACTTTAAAGTTAAGGTGGCCACCTCGACAACAAACACCTTGATTATGTCCTGAAAAGATTTTGAATAGTGAACGTAATTTCAAAAACTACATAGGCTATTTTTTGTTGTTTTATGCTTCCTCTCATATAGTGTATATAACTGCAAAACTAATCATTTTCAGTGATAATACTGTAGTTACTACCCTCTGATACAAACTACACCACTCTGACTAATTATCAGCAGGAAACAATGTCTTCTATAGGAGATGCCAATATGAAGCCTGTGGTTTGAATACAGTACAGCCTATTATAATCATGGACCAGCCACCTGTAGAATTCCCACAGCAATTTTCCTTATCAGTTTGCCCAGCTGTATAAACAGCATAACCTGTTTTTTTGTCTTCAAAATACCCCCCTTTTCTCCAAAAAAAGACTATTTGCATTTTAGAAAATTGCATCGAACAGTTAATAGAAAACTAAATAAATTCAACTTGGTTAATTAATTCACTAAAATATTTGCCAGGGGCCTAATGTATGCCATGTTTTGAAAATCGGTTATTGTACTCACCTGCTGGTTTGTTCTGCAGCTGTTATGCAGCATCGGATGATGAAGGAGGCTCAGAAGGCTATGTCTCCATGGATGAACGGGCAGCCCATTTACGCCCCTATGAGCTCCCACAGCTCCTACCAGATGAACCCCATGCTATATGCAGGTTAGAGCTTCAACCTTGACCATTAAGGGGACAGTACAATCTTAATGAGATCCGCTATGCTAATTAGCAGAGGTGTGCCCTTTTATGTTAGTTTTAATAAACCAGTCTGGTACCAGAAGAGTAGGCAAGAAGCAAACATCCTTGATGATTAAAGACATGTATATAGTATGTCTATTATGTATAGTATAGTATATTATGAGTGTGAAAGGGACTATAGCCCTGTCGTTTTTAGGTTATTGTGTGCCTACTGTAGGAAAAAGACACTGATTTGATACAGCATAGACTGGCTAATAAAGCAACAGCTAATTGACTGAATTGGTCCCAGGAAAATGAAACTGAAATTAAGGTACTATGCCCCATTTGGTTAATGTTGGCTGCTGGTTCTCAATTTAGTTTTCTGTTGTATCAATTTGTAACCCAAACTAGGCTATTAGTTCACACCAGATGTCTCTGTTTAATACAGAGGGAGAATGATTAAAGATCCACAGAAAGTGCTTAGTGGACGTGCATTTGCATTAGTAATTTGCTTTAGCCTACTTTCTTTCTTTTTCTCATTTGCCCTTTTTGTTAAATTGTTAGGCTTTATAAAGTATAAGTATATTCTGCTTGTAGGTTATTTATGTACGGTAATGTTACAGCTCTAACACCTCTGGCACTAAGGATGCGCTTTTCATAACACCACTACACCGTGGCCTACACAATCTCTCCATCAATTTCAGTTTAGACAGTGTCACACGCACTGTGTTTAGCACATGACCTCATACATATCCTGATGAACTTTTCCTGGCTTGTCCCATTGACTTATCTTTCCATTGGCCAGGCTTGAACTCGGGAAAGATGGCCATGACGCCAGTCCCCCTCCCTCCACCCCAGCAGCCTCTCATGCAGCATCCTCCAATGCATGGAAATGGCAGTGTGGCTGACAGCGGCCGTGGCACCAATCAGATGCTGGATTACTTGGAGAGCCAAGTGCATGGCATGGATATGGCCACTCCTTTGTTGCAGCAGCCTCGTCCCTCACCTGCTGCCTACCAAATCCCTCCCCCTCCCCAGCACATGCCCAAGAATGTGCCTTTCTCTGCTGGGCCTCCCAGCATGCTCTCTGCTCTGGACGACGGCCCAATGAACCGCAGACCACCACCTAACGGCAACCGTAGGCCCCTTGACACGCACTACGAGGAACGGCCCCGATCCCGCCCTCCTATGAACAGGAGCTACAGCCAGGAGGACATGCTGAGCGATCGCGGAAGGAGGAACAACCCCAACGAGAGGGACGGGTACCGTCCAAGGTCCCGTTCCCGTGACGATCTCTCGGGGGGAGACCTGAGGTACAGCCCCCCAAGGCAGGACAGGAGGTACTCTCCCCCTTCTGGCCGACGGGGCTCCTGGAGCTCCTCCAATGAGTATGACACTAGGAGAGGAGGTGCGCGTGGAGGTGGAGGCTGGGACAAGCCCCCTTCCTACAGAGAGTATGAACCTGGCCAGAAACCAGTCAGACGCCCTGAACGCTTCTCGGTAAGGGATGGGAAATATTGAAATAGTAGTACCTGTACTCCATAGCTTTGTGATACTATGAGCTATGTGCTTCAGGCTGTGTTAAATGTTTTAAGTGTCATTTTCCTTACTGTTTTCCAGGACAAGAGCTCTCGCAGTGGGACCAGCATAGTGATCTGATATGTCTTCCTCGGTATGACTTCTATTCAGCTCATGCAATTAATGTACTGTGACTTTCGGCTATGTGCAGTTTCAGCCAAACAAATCTATTGCTTGTAATAAGCTCCGCTAAGAAAGCAAAAACTGTACAGTGAAGGACAAAAAGGTCAGCAATTTGTATCATGCCATAAGGACGCACTGTTTTTTTATTTTGTTTTTTAACTTTTCCTCCTTTTTTATTTTTGTTATTGTGCACTTTGTCTCATAACATGTTTTAGGACATGGCTGCACCTTCAATTTTGGAATGCCTGTAAATATTATTAGATTGTTTTATTTAACTTTTTATTACACATTCGACTGGTTCTGTGACCTCAGGTTAGCTACGAAATATTGATGATAATGATGAGAAATGCCTTGATCATTTTGTTTTGATATTGTGATGTGATATTGTGTTTGGTGATGGGTAAGTAGTAGATGTAATTGCAGTCATATTATACTGCTTCAAAAACACTTAATAAAATGAGAAATGGTTAGAAAGAAATTATTAAATGGACTTTCTCAAAATGCATAATCTGAAGACTTGAATTTGAATGACCTGATGACCTGAATAAAATCCTGTTCTTCTGGGGTGTGGGTGAGCCCTGGCCTGAATTGTGCACATGGGGGGACGGCACAGTGTAACGGATGCCAGCTGGAAAAACTGGCAACACTGTGAGCTACAATACGTTTTATTAATTGCAATTCTACATGTTACCACTTAGCTTGCCCAAGGAATGGTTCTTCTTTACTGGCTGCACTTTTTAATTTCCTCTTTACTCTGTTTGGAGTGCCTGGATTAACTCGTCCTTCATACGGATTGATCCCCAATATTCAAGAGCACCTGATAGCCTTACACTGGTGATGGTGCTTGTACCTTGATGTACAATCCAGATAAATAATATTATCAGATGGTGGAATCACTGACGAACCGCAGTCTTGTGCACTTCAGCCCCGAGAAGTTTTGTTTTTCAGATGTTCCCAGTTTTCAATATAGGGTGTACAATCTGCTGGAACATGGCTAAGCTTTTGTTTGTCATAATTTCAAATGCGTCAGTTTTACAGAAACTTTTGGACTCCACGTGATCACGACATAAAATAAACAACTGCACCGACAGATTATGTAAAACTCGACAGTCAAATTTAAATGGGTTAAATGTTCCGCGATGCAGGTTCCGCATCTGCAATGTTATCGTAAGGACAGATTTTACTACAACAACAAAAAAAACATCGTGGCCCACAGCTGGAATATTGCTGTAACACCCACCCGTATCTGCCCGTATGTTGAAACCATAGACTGTATGAAACTATAAACTGCGACTGTCGCGTAGTAGATGACGTGGTAAGAAGCAGGGCTCGTTTTTGCCACGTCGGTTTCTGCGCTGAGTGAACTCAACTGGTGCACTGCAGATGCTTTTAACTTAACTTTATAAGGCAGTATTAGGTATTTTCAGAACACAGGGCACGACATTGCTATTGACTTTGTTTACATACGCATTCTGTCTGCTAAAAGAGGCCATCCAGAGGATACAAATGTTCTTCCCAACTTAATTTGTTGGTATTTTACTGATGTCTTTTAGTGTACACCACCAGTTCCTGGCGTTAATTGTCACGGTGAGTGTTATTTTTTTATGGAAAAAAATACAATGTTCATATTTCTATACACTACATATGATGGTGCACTAACAGCTAATGATACCCTAAAGTTAGCCTATAATTCGCTAATCAGTCAAATTAGCTTGGACGGGTTCCTAGGTTAACTTTAGCAAAATTGGGTCATGAGGCCAGGTTTCACGCTGTAACGTCAATGCAACGGGCCCTGATTGATGTTAAAGTTAGTCACAATTGAGATTAACTGGGTAACGTTAACGTTATTGCATAGAGGCCTAAACTGTCAAATTAAGAAGATACATCCTAGTCTACGGGAAGGGGTTTGTTTGCATTGCCGATATGGTATGTTGGCTACTTGTAGACTACTCGTGTTTTTGTTTCATTAACGTCACTAAACATTACCTTTGGTGTTGTAACAGCGAGCAGGTTACTGTAAAAAATTCGAAAATTAATGGAAGACATTGGTTGTGTGTGTGAAAACTCATCACGTCCTGTTGCATTTTTAAGTTCCGCATTTTACATTAACGTTACATTATGGCAGACACTGGCATATATTTCCTCTTGCAAATTATACTTTTAGGTAGTGTTGCTGATAACAAAATTGATACCACTTGCCAAGACTTAAAAAAAGAGAAGAACTAGATAGTCTTTATCCATATGGTAAATTGCCCCATTGTGATTTTGTGCAAGACATAAGGAATATCATGACCAAAGCAATTCTTGTTTTCTGCTGTGGAACTAAAGGGCTCTTAATAAACCAAAGGCTCTTCATACATATTTTTTGCTTTGCTGGCCCAGGTTCATGACTTATTCCAGGCTCAGCCAACTGCACCATCATCTTCTCCATAACCATAATTGTTATTATTACAAAACATCATACCAAAGGCCAAATTACAAGGGCACGTATGATACGACTTGATTGTCAAAAAAAACACACACAAATGGCTCAAACACACTTTTGAGTGAGCTTAGCCAGAAAATATTTGGCGGTGCGCCTGCATTTTGCTCGTTGGCCTTCTACTGGCTGTTAGTTTTGTAGGCCTAGTACAATTTTGCCATACAAGCTATTGTGTCTTCTTAATTTGTTTATGTGATTCATATAATAGCCCTACTATATGGCGAAATGGCATCAGACTACTAAAGAACTGATGAGCAAGAAAAATAGCCAGCTTGGCATTGCTTGGGCTACAAACAGGCTGCCAGTATCTTGCTATCAGTACTAGAAAGTGGAGGGTGCCCAAAAAAGTTTTCAGGTCTTGATTTCAAAGTTAGGCCTAGTCTAGGCAATGAGGCAACATGCAATTTGCAAAAAGCAGGAGCTGCGGAAGCAAAGACTATAAATTCTTATCAGCCTACTATTATAAGGAGACAGACCTTTGACTTGGTCGGTTGTCCCTATAATAGGGTATATGCAGAGATCTTTTTGCCACTTTTTACCTTCTACTTAAAAAACTACAACATAAACAAAAATAATTGTAGCATATTTTGTACGGAACTTGACTGAAAAAGTAATAAAATAAGAATAATAAAATGCAATAAAAATTGGTGTAATTTTTGCAAATCGGTTTTAAACTCAGAAGACCTAATGTACTAGATAACAAACTGTTTCTTAGAAAGTACCAAAACCAGACCTGTTGAAGTGTATTTTGCATTGTTTATTTTACTTGAAGGTGCACGCTATGTTACGGTATTAGGTACCAAAATGTCTATGTGTCGTTTCATACATTTTGGCCGTGCTGTGCAACATGTGCATTACACTGTGCATGCATTCTGAAATACTGACTAGCCTAATAACTTATTAGCTAATAACCAATAAATGTGCTCTGTTGCTCTCCAAATGGTTAAAGAAACACAGGACAAAATGGAATCAGCCTTTATGCCCCAATGTGTACTAAGAGATCTCCTTTTGCTTCAGCCAAAGCCATAATTTGTTCTCTCTTGCAGCTCTGTAGCGAGCAAGGGCGTGAAAAGGTGACTGGGAAGTGCTGGGCTTGTTGTGGTCACCGTGGAGACCGGTCATGCCGGGAGGGCGCAGGGGTCCGAGCCGTCAGCAGCTGAGTCGTTCAGCACTGCCCTCTCTCCAGACGCTGGTGGGAGGAGGCCTTATCAACGGCACCGGACTGCGCAATCGGTAAAGGCCCCTGGAATGGCAGCTTTTTTTGTGTTTTTAAACATACACAGTGAAATAATTACATAATATTTACAGTGTACACAGTACAGTGAAGTGCACGTCTAGAGAACCTCAGCCAGAGGTTGATTCTAGACCAAAAAAAGCTCAAAGCACTATCGACCAATACCTTTACCCCTCTGTGATGGAGTATATCATCTTATGCATTTGACTATTCTACTACTCAACCACAGAGATAAAAACAAAATAGTGGGGAAAATGATAAAACAAGACTTGAATATTCTGGAAAAATGGTTTTGTAACTGTTTATTAATGGGTATATACAAATATTAACTAAACTCCAGTTGTATGAACACAGGCTTATACCTATAACGTGAGTTCTCTATCAGTTTATCTAATGATAACATTAACCTGCAATTAGTTATTGTGTGGTGGCCAGTGACATTGCCACTGATATTGCAGTGGGGGAACCACCACTTGCTGTTTTTGGGCCATTGCAATTCTTGGCTTAGGTATTTGTTACTCATTTGACTTTATGTGTGCAAAAGTCCTTGCTATGCATGATAAATATGCTTAGCTACTAATCATGACACAGAATTGATAGGGTATGTTCAACATGCTTAAAATGGTTTGGGATGTGTGTTCTTTGATGGTGTCTTTGTGTAGTCAGACTGTTTTAGTCATAACCATTGCCATTGCCATTTAGTCATTATCACTGCCTTTCTCAAAATTATTAGACACTGCACCTAGTAAATCAAGTATTTAAGTTTCACTCACTTCTGTGTTTAATGTGTGCATGGGGGTTCTTGATTACGGATGAGATGATTATAGTTTTAAGATACCGTTACTGTTTAAAGTAGAATGGACCACAGCTCCTTTTTCAGTCATATAACAATGAATTTGTCAGTACGATTATTTTCCCAAAAAACAAACTATTCAAAAGTTTTCAATTGTAAAATTGGACATGAATAAAACGCTACTTTGGCCAGATAAACTAAAGTCCCTCACTCATTTGTGACATTAGACAGAAAATGGCACACTTTTCGAAGGTCTTTAATCTCCATTATAAGCATTATGAAAGGAGTTTTCTCGGTTATTAATTGTGGTGTTAATAATTACGTTTAATTGTAAATTTGATAAATTATCTCATTCTTATTCCTGCAACCCTAACTGAAATGCTAGTCTGCTTAGGCCAACTTCTTTCAACTCGGCTTTAGAAATGGCTTTTGCACCTGACTGTATCACCATACCCACTTTAACCACATGCCTTCGACCTGCATCGACTCGCCTAGAATGAAACTTGCCCAATACGGAGTTGGTTTCTGTCACTGTTAGTTTTTAGGGTTTAGGCGTGTGGGCCTGCATGTATGCGATTGTGTATCTTTTCTGGCACTTAATTTCTCCTTAACTACTCTATTATTTCTTTGTACTCAACAACGGTTGCATTTGGTTTTAGTTTCTGTAGATTGTATCTTCAGCAAATGGCCAGCTTAGGCGCTCTGCTGTGTGGTAATCTGTGATAGTAAAAAGTGATAGTAAAGCCGTTGGGACTTTTGAATGAGTTGGAAAAGCATCTAACTGCAGTGTACCATAATACCATAAAACTTAGAAAAGCTGAATAAGCAAATTACCTGATGAGTTAATTCTGGTATCACACAATTGTTTTTTCTGTCAAATTCTTTTGTGAGAAATTGCAGATGTTTTTGAGAACATCTTCTCATCTTTCATATAATATGAAAAATACTCGTCCTACCAGAAAAATAAACACAATAACCATAAACAGATATAAGCCACTTGTCAAAAAGGAGGATTAATTGCTTGCTAACTAACTTGATGGTCACAGCACAAAGTTATTGAGATATCTGTTTTTGTTGCCTTTCAGGAGCAGTAACTCTGTGGGACTTTCAGCTCCCCCGCTGACAGCGCTGATCACGCCGGAGCCAGTTCGCCACTCGCGTATCCCAGATCTCCCTTTGGACAACAGCCTGCTCTTTGAGTTCCTGCTTTTTCTCTACCTGTTGGTGGCGCTGTTTGTGCAGTACATCAACATATACCGAACTGTGTGGTGGTATCCCTACAGTCAACCCGCTGCTTCTACCTCGCTTGTGAGACCACATACCAGCACTCACACAATATAAGTCTTGCTTACATTACCAAGTCTTATTTAGCCCATTTCAGTTGTCAAATTTCAGTCTTGTCAGAAGACAGGTTAGGTTTTTGTGTCGTATTTTGACCTTAAGGTTGTGAATCATATCTTATCATTGGCTAAGTGTGTCATTACATCCTTAACATGAGTAATGTTGGCATATGTTACTGTTGTACTGGCAACTCATTCAATGCTTGTGTTCACAGAACTTCCATTTAATGGATTACCACCTTGCTGTGTTCATCACAGTAATGCTAGCCAGGAGACTTGTGTGGACCATCATTTTAGAGGTCGGTATTAACAAAAAAAAAACACCTGACTGACTCTGGTTAGCTTCTGGTTTATACACTAACCTTTTGAGGCTTTTCAATTTTGCCTTTGCCTTAAACCATGATTAAAATCTTTAGCAGTTGTGTGAGGACCACTACTGCTGTCAAACAAGATTCTCACCTTGTCATAAAAGAAACCCTAGAAAAGTGATGGAATTTTGTATATACACTGAATATTTTTGAAAAGTTATGCAAGGGTTTCTGCATCCCATAGAAATAAATAGGGGTACTGTGAAGCAGAGTACACACTGGATTACTGGTGTCAAATAGAATGTGGTATTCCATTAAAGGAGAAGGCCGGTGTGACTTGGACCTGGACTGTACTGGAAGATGTTACCGAGTGCAAACATATATCCAATGCTCACCTCCGTTCACCCCCAGCATTCTGCATTAAACCGTTTTTAGCCGAAGCTTTCATTAACCTTACACAGCTAGCTATAGGGGCACAGCTTTGCCTATGCAGCTAAATCGCTATTTTTACACCATTAAGAAGGTTCAAAGTTACTCCACACTCCACATTAAAAAAGAGTTCCCCAAATCATCTAGCCCGACAGGCACTGTGTCTGAATGAAGCTCATATCCCAAAAGATTTAAGAGAGTTTGTATTTTGATGTGATCTTTTACCACAGGCTTCTCAGACTAGCTCCTGCTCCTTGTTCCGGTATGTTTTGGCGATTGTGGGTCGCCTCAGCCTGCTAACAATCTGTGGTTGGGTGCTGTGTTGGACCCTTGTGAACCTGTTCAAGAATCACTCGGTGCTCAACCTGCTTTTCCTGGGTTACCCGTAAGTGAAATTCTACTACTACTACTACTACTACTACTACTACTACTACTACTACCACTGCACAAAAAATAAATAAATAATATCAGGCTTATAGTTTATTGCAGCTGTAAGCAGAAGTGTAGTCGGTGTCCGTCTATCTGTCCGTCTATCTCTATAGATCGATCAATAATTTAAAACACATAATTAAATATACATACCTACTGGTACTTCAGCATAAAGAGTATTGGAAATATAAAAACTATATCGTATGAAACAAAATAATGTCAGTTAATCAGAATAATGCCAATAAGCAGTCTTTTAGGAGAATTGATTGACTTTCTTTGTCATAATTTGTTTATTGCCAGGTTTGGGGTGTACGTTCCATTGTGCTGCTTCCACCAGGAAAGCCGTGGAGGTGTGAGCTTAACAGCATCGCCCAACGACTGCAGCTTCTCCAACAGGGAAGGGGCTGAGGGGGCGTCGTTGATCCGGCCAAGAGAGTTTATGACTCTTCTGCGGGAGAACCTGCGGGAACAGTTCAGCAGCCCCGCGCCGGTGCCGACCCACACCTGCCCGCACTCCCCCGAGCTCATCCGCACGGAGGTGGAGGAGCTCAAGACCAACTTCAACCGCCGCATCAAAGAAGTGCTCTTCAACTCACTCTTCAGTGCTTACTACGTGGCCTTCCTTCCTCTCTGCTTTGTCAAAGTGAGTTTCATAGGGTGCTTGGGCAGGCAGTTAGCTAGTAGGTAGTAACTAGCAACATCAGTATCTAGTAGGTAGTAATTAACATCGAAAGTGTCGTCTGCCTATGACCGTTAGACCTGGAGAGGAATCAAAGTCTTTCAGACTTCCTCTGCACACAACAGAGGATATGTGGGCATAGGTCTTTGTCCACATATTCTAATACATTTCCAAAGTTAACAAGTAATTGTGTTCAATACTTCAATAATTATATATTTAAATGTGAGTGTCTATTGTGTGGCTTTCTTTCTACTCCGTCTTCTTAGAATGAGTTTAATGTGGTGTTTGTGGTGCTAGTTAGCCTGGCAAAGTTAAACAGGCTTAATGGCTTAATCTAAAGGAGCAGAATCAGCGGCTGTCTTTGAAACTGCCTCTGCACGCAACAGGAAGCCACAGCTAGTGTACTTCTAGTCAATTTTCTACAAGGATGTTATTGGGAGACTACTGAAGCCCTCTGGTTCATTTCTAAACATACCTGAACAGCTAAGCTATTTGCTAACCCTTGGGCACAAGGTAGAGGTACTGTAGTGTATCATCTCAGCCAAGGAGGTTGTGTCTGTATGTCTGTGTATCCCTATATCAGGGGGAATTCATGGGGAAATAATTACAAGAGGTATTGGAGTACAAGGAAACACCAGGTTGAAAAGATGTTGTTTACAAAAGCACTGTATATTTACGTAAATTTAATACGTATTTAAGTAAACAAGTGATGGTGTTAATGTGAGAATTTGTACTGATAAAAATAATCATGTACTGATAATCATGTACTGATAAAAATAATCATGTACTGATAATCATGTACTGATAAAATAATCATGTAACCTATTTAAATAACCAAATTATTATAAATTCTTTTTGGTAATCTAGCTGCCCTGAGGTGTCCCCCTGACCTGTGCTTTGTTGTCTTTGATAGAGCACCCAGTACTATGACATGCGCTGGTCGTGTGAACACCTGATCATGGTCTGGATCAACGCCTTTGTGATGCTGATGAGCCAGTTGCTGCCCCCCAGTTACTGTGACCTACTGCACCGCTCGGCCTCCCACCTGGGCCGATGGCAACGCCTGGAGCACGGCTCCTACAGCAACGCTCCTCAGCACCTGTGAGTCCTAATAGTGCTTTCACACCTGAGAGAAAGAATCTTTTTTGAGACCTGATAGTGCTTTCATACTCAAGGGAAGGACTCCTTTTGAGTGCCAGACCGGCACGCTTATATAGCAGGCTCATACCTCAACCCCCCCTGTCCCTTTTTAGGGCCTTTTAGGGCCAAGCGGTTGGATGCAAGCCCGTCTTCAGAAATGTGCAAAAGATTTAAGTCCCCACTGGCCAGCTGCACTTTGCAGGTTATCATCAAGTAAAATAAATGACAACAAGCCTATCCAACTTGGTATACATTTCTTCAATTTCTGAAAAATGTTATCAGATGTGCTTTTCACTATTTTTCCATCCATGTGAGCTCTTAATTTGTCTGTGCTCTTCTCTTGCCTGTATTGATGGGACTGTAGAGAGCGGTGGGTGGTACTGGACAGAGATGGCTGGGGCTCCATGGCCCCTACGTGGTTTGAGGGCTCTAGTCAGCTGTACCACAGACCCTTCCGGTCTAATTCACCCCTCTCTTTCTCTCACCTGTGTCTCATCATTCTCAACTGTCCTGACCACACAAAGACACAGCCTCACGAAAGTATATTTTATATATTATATATTTAGTTTACAGGTTAGCACGGCAGTGAGTAGTGTGCAATGTGCTATAGTTGATGAAAAGATTATCTTTACCCTAAATTGCATCTTGTCTGATTGTTTTAGCCCGTTGAATTGGGCAAATGAAATTATGAACTATTTCATTTTATTATGTTTTTTTTTTTTTAAAGTATTTTTTTTTCATGGACATAACCAGTTAAGTGTATGTTGGTCTTAATCATAACTTTGGAACAAAGCTATGGGAATACACACAAGAATGAACAGTAACAAGCTGAAACAAAACAGCAGGGATATAAAACTTAATTTACAGTCAGCCTAGGGTAAAAATTTAATTACAGCCTAGGGTAAGTGTGAATTCAACACTTCTCCAGTCATGTTTCTCAACATCCCTGTGAATGCTACAAATTTGTGTTAGCCCATTTAATGTGGAAAGTGGAAAAAGGACAGTAAAACAGCTTGTTTATAAATGTATACGAAGTTGAAGGAACTATCAAGAGTGGATCAACTTTTAGCCCTATTGTGTTTGGTCTAAGACAGGGGTGGGCAAACTTTTTGAGTCGTGGGCCACAATGGGTTATAACATTTGATTAAGGGGCCGTGTCAGGAGCAGACAGATATAGTGTTTGTGTGAAGTAATATACAGTAAATGACATGTAAAGTCCATTATATTTCACAGTTTTGGCCTTAAATAGGTAGTAAAGCATGGATATGCAGGGCTTTAAAAAAAAAAAATCAATGCATTTATTAACAGCAGTTTGCAGACATTGCAGGGAAAATACTAAATAAAGGTTTAATAATATTATTTAATATAATTTTTAAACATTTGGCGGGCCACATTAAAAAGCCAAACGGGCCGTATATGGCCCCCGGGCCTTAGTTTGCCCATGCCTGGTCTAAGAGCTATTGGTAGAACAGGAGTATTGGGGGGGAAAACGTTGATGGAATTTGCATATTGGCATTTAATTCATTTTCCTCAACCCTCTTTAATGTAGCCAATTTTTGCATGTCGTTGTTAAAGCAACACGCCACCGTACTTCAGTATTGAAATATGTTCTTCCCCTAACTTAAACAAGCCGACGGCGAAGGGCTCCCAAGTGTTCTTCAGCCATACATAGTTCCCCTTGTTATCAGCTTAGAAAATTGCTACGTTTTATTTTGTGTCAACCGTCTTTAATAACTATTCGAGTGTCCGCATGTAAATAGGAAAGACGTGGATTTGCTTGGTGGCTTCTAACTTCAAGGCAATTTTGTGTGCATTGAAAGAACTGGGTTAAGGTAAATGCTAAGAAAGTAGCATCACGCACCAGAACGATTGCGTGCACGCACAGAGACAAAACAGGTATGTATCAACTCGTCTAAGTTAGGGGAAGAACATATTCTAATACTAAAGTACGGTGGCGTGTTGCTTTAAGGAGTAAGAGGAATTAATAGAGTTGACTCCACACAATTTAATTTTTAGGTTGTATTTGCCTTCCTACCAACATTTTTAATACCTTTTTTATGTTGTGTCAAACAACCATGATACAATAATGATTGGCAATACTGATTGATATGATTTATTCAGTTTTGGTGTTTAAGGGTTCAGTTTAGGTTAAGTTTAGACAGTCAAAATTAAAACAAGAAAAAGGACTGTGTAAGTGCGTTGTAACTAACTAAGATTTATTCTCACATTTTTTTTCTGCCCGTTTCATTGCAGTTGGTCAGAGAACACCATATGGCCACAAGGGGTGCTTGTCCGTCACAGTCGGTGCCTGTATAAAGCTGTGGGGCCTTACAATGTAGCGCTTCATTTGGCTGGCCACATTAAAAAGCCAAACGGGCCGTATATGGCCCCTGGGCCTTAGTTTGCCCATGCCTGGTCTAAGAGCTATTGGTAGAACTGGAGTATTGTGGGGGAAACGTTGATGGAATTTGCATATTGGCATTTAATACAACCTGATGAGAAATCGTTTCATTTTCCTCAACCCTCTGTAATGTAGCCAATTTTTGCATGTTGTTGTTAAAGCAACACGCCACCGTACTTCAGTATTGAAATATGTTCTCCCCCTAACTTAAACAAGCCGACCGCGAAGGGCTCCCAAGTGTTCTTCAGCCATACATAGTTCCCCTTGTTATCTGCTTAGAAAATTGCTACGTTTTATTTTGTGTCACCACAACCGTCTTTAATAACTATTCGAGTGTCCGCATGTAAATAGGAAAGACGTGGATTTGCTTGGTGGCTTCTAACTTCAAGGCAATTTTGTGTGCATTGAAAGAACTGGGTTAAGCTAAATGCTAAGAAAGTAGCATCACGCACCAGAACGATTGCGTGCACGCACAGAGACAAAACAGGTATGTATCAACTCGTCTAAGTTATGGGGAGAACATATTCCAATACTGAAGTACGGTGGCGTGTTGCTTTAAAGAGTAAGAGGAATTAATAGAAGTTGACTCCACACATTTTAATTTTTAGGTTGTATTTGCCTTCCTACCAACATTTTTAATACCTTTTTTATGTTGTGTCAAACAACTATGATACAATAATGATTGGCAGTACTGATTGATATGATTTATTCAGTTTTGGTGTTTAAGGGTTCAGTTTAGGTTCAGTTTAGACAGTCAAAATTAAAACAAGAAAAAGGACTGTGTAAGTGCATTGTAACTAACTAAGATTTATTCTCACGTATTTTTTTTCTGCCCGTTTCATTGCAGTTGGTCAGAGAACACCATCTGGCCACAAGGGGTGCTTGTCCGTCACAGTCGGTGCCTGTATAAAGCTGTGGGGCCTTACAATGTAGCGCTTCCTTCTGATGTGTCTCATGCCAGGTTTTATGTAAGTTATCCTTCAAACAAACCACAACACTGTAAAGTTAGCAGACTGTATCGATGTATCCACAGTACAATAACTGCCAGACAACAAAACTCGTTTGCACCTGTGAGTTTTAGGAGCTCAAAATTACGTCTTTTTAACTTTTTTGGCAGTATACATACTCGGGTTATCTTTTAAAATCTATTAATCTATCTTTCTAAATTTTTTTCTTGTTTTCTCTGTCTGCAGTTTCTCTTTCATAAGCCACTGCGGATCCTCAACCTGCTGATCGGGATTGAGTCCAGCGTCATACTGTACCAGTTGTATTCCTTGTTACGCTCAGAACGGTGGAACCACACATTATCTCTCGGCCTTATTCTTTTCTGCAACTACTACGTTCTTTTCAAGCTGCTCCGGGACCGCATTGTGCTGGGCAAGGCCTACTCTTACCCTCTCGGCAGCAACAGTACGAGCTTAAAATCCCAGTGATGAACAGCAGACGCCTCCAGACTAAATGCTCTCCTTCCATTACAGTCCTGTGGGGAGTGTGAACTTAAAATGGATGGTCACGAGGAAGAGTCAGGTTGGGTTGAGGATCTTCCTGGGGAGAAGACTGTGAACTTGTGTTTTTTTTTGTTTTTTTTTTTTTTTTTTTCCTTTTTTGATACGGTTCTATTTTCGTAAAATTGTTTATATATATTTAAGATTATATATTTTATTTTGTATACTGTTACAAGATGGTGGCATTATGACATGTTGCGAAAACTGCCCCTTTCACTTTCTATCTGTGTTGCATGGAAGTGACTCGAGGGATTTGGGTAGTGATTCCCATCCCCCATGGTAAACATCAACAATCATTTGCCACCAAAGTTTCACACAGGCAATCAGCTTTAGCATTTCTTTGGCTCAACTGATCAATCAAAGGAAAGTTGGGTTTCAGGTGTTATGTGGAAGAGCCATTTACCCATTGCCATGTCCTTTATTTATGAATGCTGTACATATATTTCATCGGCTGCTGTATGATTATCATTGTACCTCTTTTTTTGTTGACCCCCTACACACCACCCCCCTCCCTTCCTTCAAAGACAAGTCTCTTGCAGAATTCATTGCTTTCATCTTCAAATTTTTGTTAAATGTTTTTTTTTGCCCCATCTCAAGGATACTTTGTGCCAAATCCCAAGTTTGTCTGTTTGGGCTTGAATTTTCAATCTTTAGTATTTGACAAAGGTCATTGTTCCCTGTGCCAATAAACACGTCAACTGCCATTTGCACCAATGTTTATTGCGGTGTTGATTACCATGTCTTACATCTAGCATCTTCCTTGAATCTTTGAAATATGTTTATGCAGTAAGTGGTTGGTGGACCCCAGTGCTTAGAGCAACATCTATATAACAAAAACTCCTTTATTTATACAATACATGTAGCATTATGATGGTTGTTATGCATAACTGTGTAATAATCAGCTATGTTGATTCTGAGGTATGTGTGTTATTTACCGGTTCTCAATTTGCAAGAACTTGCTCTCTGGGTTCTTCTGAAGGTGCACATATTTCCGCTATTCCAAGAATGTGGTTAAGTGATAAACCTGGTTAAGTATATGGACTTCCCCTTTGCGCCTAGGTGTTTCTTGAAACCTGACCACTGTCTGAGCCCGAGTGCTGATTAGGACCATGTCTTCACTCATCCGATGTTTGTGAGTGCAACCAGTAAATTTCTTATTTCTTTAAAAGAGATATAGAATGCTTGCTATGATGACATGGAAGAACTAACAAGAACATAAGACATTGTTTTGCCCTCCTTCATCTTGACTAAGTAGAACATTACATTCATTGGTTCATTCTATGTCATTTAAACAAGACATAAAAAAAAAACCTTTGTAGGCGCATGTTTTGAGTTGTCATGAACGAGACATATAATGGTTGTGTCCTCCTTAATATTAGTCAGTTGCACCAAGAGGACACCATTTAGCCAAAGGCACCATACACAGCCTGAATGTAAGATTTTAATTAGGCGTGCATCTGTTTTTGATAATAAGTTAAGTTGAATACATTCAATGTTATATTCATTCTGTATCCACTTGTGCAGCACCTTCAATCCAAAACTACACCTTCATGTGTACCTGTGTATGAGTGTGGACAATACTGTTTGCGAAGGATCTTATGCGAATATGGTGTAGCTCACTGTATTACATATTTATTCAAAAGTTCACAAAAAAAAAACATCTCACAAAAGGACATCACCAGTTATGCATCACCACTGCAATCCATTATAGGGATACTATTTAAACTGTGGCTTCAATTGGAGAAAAAACAACATCTCAAAAAATATTTACCACAATCCTGTACAAAACTAGATATAGAAAAAAAAGATTGAAGCAAGAAAATTACAGAGGTCCGTCTTTGCCTTGAGATAACATTTTTGTTGGAAATTGTTTTATCAATCCACTGAGTTTATTTGGCATTCAACAATATTCTTAGATTTTCTCAGTGAAACCTAGGCCATAATTGTTTTATAATATCTTCTACACACAAAAATGTTTTTTTTTTTTTTTTTTTTTTTTTTTATAAAGATAGTTATTTTGATTTATACATTTTTCATGAATTCAGTCCACACAGATATACAAAATCAACCAAGAGGCTGTTATAAATGTTCCAATTTGCTAGAGGCCAAAGACCTTCTGATGTTTAAAAAAATATAAAGAAAAAAGAAAACGTGCATCAAAAAAAAGCTATCGTGCACCGTGTGGAGAAAAGACCTTATATATGGAAGATGCATTAGTTTTAGGTAACCGCACCCTTCTGACAGTATTTTACTACCCCAACCCAGTGAGAAGTGTAAATGAGTTGTCACATTAACACAGGGTTACTATTTAGCGGCCCAGAACGACATTCACACCACGTGCACACTTGTAAAAATTGTTATTAGCGTGCATCTGAATAATCAAGTGCTCATGTGAACTAAATAAACTGATATTTAATGTTTAATAGCTTAAAGAAACACGCCACTACTTAGACAAGTTGATAAATCCCTATCTCGGCTCAGTGTGTTCACTCTAACTATGACAACACAAAGTAAAACGTGGATAGTTTGTAGATAATAGATAATAGTAGATGATACGAATACTTAGAATGTATGGCGTGTATGGAGGAAAAACACTTGGGAGCTCCTCTCTGTTGGCCTATTGATAACAAGCAGAAAGTTTATAGTGGCATCATATTTCTTATGATGAATGCGGTTAAGCTAAGTTGTGCGCCAGAGCGATTGAGGGCATGCTCTGAGCAAAGTATATAAACTCATCTAAGTTAAAGAAAGGAAATAGTTAAATATTGACCAACGGTGGCGTGTTCCTTTTAAAGACATTTAACATATTACTATAGTTATCACAGTTACTTTATTTGTGTCATTTATTAGTTTATTGTGATAAATGTTCATTGTAATGGACAAGGATATTATCTGGTGGAAAAAAGCAGTTCTGCAAAGGACACTGTTAGCTATTAAAAACGTCAAAATTGTTATCAAGACTACATATGGCAGATGTGGCAACAAGCAGAATATTGAATTCTATGGCATGCATAAATCTGAGAATATTACACTTAAAGAGGTGCTTATTACCACCTCAAAAATGCAATATTCACCAATATACGGACACTGTGTCTTTCATTATCACTTAGATAATGACCTGCCAAATGTTATCCTTACTGATCTCTAATGGGCTTATTTGGAGGTACACTGGGTGGCCTATCCCTATCACCATACTGATTTCGACTGGAGGGGCGGTCATCATAGCGATCGTCGTATCGATCATTGTAACGGTCGCGTCGGTCATCATAGCGATCATTGTAACGATCATCATAGCGGTCATCGTAGCGGTCACGTCGGTCATTGGGACGGTCATCATATCTCTCGCGGCGGTCATTGTAGTCATCCCTATCAGAGCGGTCATTACGCCGGACGTAGTCAGTGCGCCGGTCATCATAGTCACTGCGCCGGTCGTCATAGTCACTGAGCTCAGAGGGGCGGTCGTGACGGTCCAAGGGTTTGTCATGGTTTTCCCTTTCTGAACTTTCATTCTTGTTGTCTGCAGGGTTCACGTCATGGAAGGCTCCGCCTTCTGGTTCTCTGCAATAGCAAGATTCAAGATGACTTAATGGTGTCTGTGTGTGTGTGTGCATGTGTGCATGGTTATAGAACAACTTATTTTTCGTACATTTGTTTCTAAACAAGCCCTTGACAATTTGCTCTGGGAAAAGTATAGTAATAAGTCAGTAGACCTTATGATTCATAACTTGAATTATGGACAAAATGCAGCTAAGCATCTAAGCAAAATCAGCTCACCAATTTAAAGGGATCCATTTGCTAGTAAGATGTTGGCTTTGTGTGACTAACTGTATCAGTCTTATGTCTTGTCCATGGCGTTGATTTATGGCAATGAATTGTGTATGTGTACCGGTTTAGGAGAGACATACCCCATGGCATATTCTTCTTCTGCTTTCTTCTTGCGGCAGCAGCAGCAGTAGATTGTGATGAGCAGAACAAGCAGGGCAGCAACTGCGCCTCCGATTATACCAGCAGTCGATGCTACGTTCATGGAGGCTGGAGAAGGAAATAAAGATTAATTTTAGCAGTCTGTAGGTCCAGTCAAACTATTTAGCATTTTTTATTGGACGATTGCCAAACCACAGCCGTGGCGCTATCTGCTACCAAGCCCACTTAGCCTGGACCCGCCCATACTTCCTGTGACACTACATTCAATTTCGCGAGCAAGTAAGTATGGCCATCGTGCCGATGAAGGAATTAGAGGAATTATTTTTCCCAAATCTGTGGGCACCGATGAGAAACAAGCTTACGCATACATCAGCGGAATGAGTAGTCTGATTGATTGTAGATTTGTCAAGTAGTATACTGAGGCATGTGATGGACGCAGGTTAAGCCTGCCTCCCAGAAGACGTAGTAATGTAGGATGGCCAGACTAAGCTCCTGTGAGCTTTGTCGCGCAAGCCAGGCTAAAGCCCACTCCCACTCATGTTATATTGCTTAAATTAAAGGTAAAGAACACTCGTCTTGTTTCTTTCTCTTGACATTAAAGGTATCACAGAACACGTTTTTTGACAATCGGAAATTGTTCTCTGAAGCTAAATAACGGTCTATGCAAATTTATGAGTCTGAAAGTGACCCTGGAGCACTGCTAGAGAATTGTATTCAGTCTCATTTAAAAGGGTTAGAACGAAACGATTCATATTACAACCCACCCCCCCCCCCCCCCCCCCCCCCCCTGGCAAATTCAACCTAGCAACAAGGGTTTGGACCAGAAACGGTTCCAAATGATCTTTGATTGGACAGATCTTTGATTTGATTTTCTAGTTTTAAGTTTACATGTAGAAGCAGGCGGAGACAGTGACATAGTTTTGGTATGGTTCATTGGATACCTTAAGCTACCTAAATTTAACAATAGCCAGGCAAATGTGGTTTTGCATTCTATGAGCCCTTTAACAAAACAGCCACATTACATTACTCAAAGGAGAAAAAAGCTGTCAATCTTACGAGGCATGACGGAGAGTGTGAGGTTGCATTTCTCTGTTCTGATCCTGTTGCTGGAAGTGCAAATGTAGTAACCAGATGTCTCAATGGAAATGTTAAAGAGGGACAAGACCCCATTTACTGCAAAAATAGGATATTGTTTGTTAGTGTAGTAGTTACAGTATAGACAAGCAAACCTCTTCACACATTTATGTACTTACTTACAACATGGGAAATACAAACCCGATTCCAAAAATGTTGGGACATTATACAAATCGTGAATAAAAACTGAATGCAATGATGTGGAGATGCCAACTTCTAATACTTTATTCAGAATAGAACATAAATCACGGAACAAAAGTTTAAACTGAGATAATGTATCATTAAGGGAAAAATATTCAAAATTTTGAAATACGCAGCCATGAATACACATGATGTGATTGATGCAGAATGTGGTCTGGCATTATCTTGTTGAAAAATGCAGGGTCTTCCCTGAGAGATGACGTCTGGATGGGAGTGATGAATATATTTTTCTGCATTGATGGTGCCTTTCCAGACATTCGAGCTGCCCATGCCACACGCACTCATGCAACCCCATACCATCAGAGATGCAGGCTTCTGAACTGAGCGTTGATGACAACTTGGGTTGTCCTTGTCCTCTTTGGTCTGGATGACATGGCGTCCCAGATTTCCAAAAAGAACTTCGAATCGAGACTCGTCTGACCACAGAACAGTCTTCCGTTTTGCCACACTCCATTTTAAATGATCCCTGGCCCTTGTGGAGCTTGTGGATCTTGCTTAGAAATGGCTTCTTCTTTGCACTGTAGAGTTTCAGCTGGCAACAGCGGATGGCACAGTGGATTGTGTTCACTGACAATGGTTTCTGGAAGTATTCCTGAGCCCACTCTGTGATTTCCTTTACAGTAGCATTCCTGTTTGTGGTGCAATGTCGTTTAAGGGCCCGGATATCACAGGCATCCAGTATGGTTTTACGGTCTTGACCCTTACGCACAGAGATTGTCCCAGATTCTCTGAATCTTTGGATGATGTTATGCACAGTTGATGATGATAACTGCAGCCTTTGCAATTTTTCGCTGGGTAACACCTTTCTGATATTGCTCCACTATCTTTCTGCGCACCATTGTGGGAATTGGTGATCCTCTACTTATCTTGGCTTCTGAGCGACACTACCACTCTTTTTATACCCAGTCATGTTGCCAAATGACCTAATTTGTGTTAATTGGTCTTCCAGCTCTTCGTTATGCTCAAATTTACTTTTACTTATTGCTACTTGTCACAACTTTTTTGGGATTTGTTGACACAGTGAAATTTTGAATCAACATATTTTTCCTTTAAAATGATACATTTACTCAGATTAAACGTTTGATCTGTCATCTACGTTCTATTACAAATAAAATATTGACATTTACCATCTCATTGCATTCAGTTTTTATTCACAATTTGTTTAGTGTCCCAACTTTTTTGGAATCCGGTTTGTAATAGTATTAATCATGACCATTAACATAGCAAACAAGGCGGCAGTGGGTATTAATTTGCACCTCTAGCAGATTTCGATATTCTTTGCAAATTCCACTTCTTGGAACAGACTTTTTCAAATTAGGCATTTATTTATATTATATTAATGATGTATTAATATCAGACATTCATTAAAAAATTAACAACATCTGGATTAAGTCAATTATTGATAGCTAAACTGCAATTAAATATATTATTTACATTAAAGGCCCACTATGCAACATTGTACTGTTTAGGATGCTAAAATGAGTCATTACACGGCGAACGAACGGTGTAGAATGCGCCACCGTGGCCAATAGCGGTAGATACAGCACTTGCAATGTTCAGCAGCGCGGTCCGCCTCCAATAGAATGCAGTGCAATACAATGTAATACAGCGGTCTTTAGAGGGAACTCGTGAGAGAGAAAAACAGAACGTTGCTTAGCCCCTTTTTAATACATGCAGGCCTTTGGAGAGAATATTACACAGAAATAAATATTTTATGATATTTTCCTATACCTGTTATGATATTTTCCTATACCTGTTCCTATTCCTATTCCTATATTTTCCTATACCTATAACTATCAAGTTAAACAACTATGTAGCTTATATGTGAAGATTCTCATTCATTCAGGTTTTGGTAGTCAAAGGTCCAACTGATCTCAGGACTACTGGAGGTTGAGCTGTAGACTTCACCCCTCATCAGATGACAGTGGGTCATATGGAGCTTTTTTAGGCATCCACAGCTGAATGAATAGCTTTGCTTTGTGCTACTTGCCACAACGTGCAGGCTTTGTTTTAATTCGCCCGTTTGTTGAAGATTTTCAAATAAATGATGAGGGCACAACCATGCTTCATTTTCATAATTACACTGGGCAAAGACAAGGCAAAAATGGTTCTCCATTCGGCACCTGGAAAAAAAAAATTACCATCTGTAGCTTTTGGGGGGTTTGGCCTGGGTGTGTTTTTGACATCATGGCTTTGCCACTTGTAAACAGGTGGGGGGGACCCCTCCTCAGACACGCAGGTGAGTTGGATGTCCTGGCCGTACTCTGCCTTTCCCTGGATCTTGCAAATGGGTGGGGATGGAGCAACTAAGAATTTATGGGAGTTAAAATCAAATTAGTGTTGCCAAATGTTTGAAAATTTAATCATGATTGATCACAATATCGCAGAAAGAAACACTTCTTTAAAACATCTTTAACTTCTTTACACATCTGTTTTAATCATGGAGGTATTATAAAACCTGGAGAAAGTGACCAAGTCCCGCCCCCATTCATTTCAATGAGAAATGCTAGGCTAGGGAATTCAGCCAAAATTGAACGATTTTTTCATCATTTAAAATGGAGTTTTGTGAAGCCTATTTCCGGTACCATTTCCCTTGGCCAATTATATAATGCATTACAGATTTACGTAAGGTTGAGGAGTAAGCTATATGGATGACAGGAATTGGCCGTTTACACGGTACTTTGGATGTTACACATTGGATGTTTACTTCGTTTGTCAACGCGCATTGTTTACTTGTTCTGCCTTTAGCAGCACTCCCATGAACTTAATGCCCACCCCAAATGTGTATGATTGGTTGGCTTAATTTACCTTTTCTGGTGCAGTTCGCAAAGTTTCTACAAGAACATGCATGGTGAGAGCGCATATGTGTGGTTTGTTTTTAACGTGCTGTTCGTCTTGAACTTGTGGGTCTAAATCTAATGGGCGTCTCTTGATAGGCGTCTACTATGAATAAATTATTATCAACATGCACACGCGATGGAGCTCGTGCCAAACACTAAACTCGTGCATGAGCCGAGTTTTGGTCACCCGCCAATCAGCATTTGGAAAATGGTACCGGATTCGATGTAATTTATGGAAAATGGCGACGAGGAAGTGGCATGTTAATTGGCTGAAGCTAACCTCACAAATCCTGACCCCCTGGTTTTAATTGTACTCGAATACATTTTTTTGGGAAAAGTTTGAAACATCACAAACCAACTTTGATAAAGTAGATTATAGCAGTTTAATTTCTTAAATATACAGTATGCTTGCATGTTCCGTGTCAATTATTATAAGGCTTATCTTCTAGGTCTTGCCATATAGCCAATTGTTTCCAATCCTTTTTTCCAACTGACATTACTCTGCTACCCTTATATTACGTGTTATTGGTTGGTTGGTATTTGGTTATTGGTATTACCCACAAACCTCCGTTCATGTTGTTGAAGGATGCAGTGATTATCGTTTGTCTTACCTAGTACCACTAGTTTGGTAATGGCTGCTGTTGTGCCTTTAAGGTCCCCTGGAATTTGGACCTTACACTCAAAGTTGTGGTTGTCTCCAAGCGTTAGTTTGCTCAGCTTTAAATTAATCTTGCCATTGGCAAAGTCCTGTTCCAGGGCTACTCTCCCATCATAGTCACTGTTGGTGTCAACGGAGTTTTCATCGGCATAGTATGACACTATGGTGACCTTTATATTTAAAAGAAGGAAAAAATGAGACCTCAGAGAGTGACATGCTATCACAGAGGCAGTCAGGGATGGGAATCGGCTTGTAAATATGTAGCACTCTTTGTTGAATTCAGTCTTTTGTGTGTGTGGTTTACAGAATATTTATTGACATGCTTACCTCTTCACCTTGATCCATTTGCATAGTCCATGTTACAATTCCTCGGTTTCGTTGAGCTGATGTGGATGTGAATGAACATGGCAGAGTGATGTTGCCCCCTCGGGCAACCTCATATTGAGCCTGAGGAATTTTTACTTGTATGGCCGCAACCATAGACAGTCCTTCAATACAAACATAAAGAGTAAGAATGTTACAAGCATTGGATTTTGAACGTACTGTACAGTACTGTTAAAGGTTTTAGATTACCTGTATTACAGGGGGACCCTGAATGTTATGAAATGTATGTGAGGAAATAGGATAAGTTGCAAAGAAACAAGACATTAAAGTGTCCCTTGACCTCAGCAGAAAGTTGACACAGATAGGCTCATTGCTCAAGACAGAGGGCGCTTTCACACCACTAGTTCAATTATTTGGTCTGTACCAGACAATAACTTTGTTTCTATGTAGCATGTAGGCGGCAGTGTGGTCTGCTTTCATACCAGCAAACGAACCAAAATTTGTCTGTCATTTCATCAATGTTTAAGTTCAGGTAGAAATCTTAACGTTCAGTCATAGGCTACTTGCTCAGATCTTCATATATTAGGCTACATTTTCTGTATTAGCCATTTTTAGCTAAATATTCAGTTCGAGAAAGTCGTGGTTTCGTCTTGTGAACTATCTGCTGATGGACTGGTGTCGCACGTCATTTCAGTCAGAGAAGAAGTGCTATTTTCATGAATGTTGCCATGCTGACTATGAGGCGAAGTTTACTGAAAAAAAATCCCACAATGTCGGCTACTGTGTGTCCTGGGTTTAACTACAGAATCTGTTATGCATTTCCAGTAGGCTGCAGGGCAATTTCCCACAGGCACCCATGATGCATTTCGATTACTTCGTTTTTATATAGGCTAGTCTATGGTGTGGACCCGAGTTCTCGTTCTCACCAGAGGGACAAGTCAAGCGGACCGAGAGGTTTTTTGGAGGTCTCGGACCGCTTGATTTAGTGCAGGTTCGAGTGCGATTGATGCTTTCACACCAACGCAAACGAACCGAACTAAGAGCTTTTGGTTCGAATGAAACGTTTGGTGCGCACTAACTGCTGTTGGTGTGAAAGCACCCAGAGAGAATGAAAAGATGCAAGAACTGTTCTTAATTAAAGGCGCTCTAAGTGATGGTGTTTGATGTCACTTCTTGTTGACGTTCAAAGTATTGTCAAACAAAATGAAGGATAGCTCCCTCCTCCCCCTCCCTCCCATGCTTCCTGAAAGACTCATGAACGTGCAACCCCCACCCAACCCCTCCTCCAAATCCTTCTTGTCATTTATTGGCTGGAACAATGTTTGTTATGTTTCATTTCGTTTGGTAGGTTTGCCCACTGTGTTTTTTAGCCGTTTGTGGAGCCTGGGCTGTCTACAGAGACCGCGTTTTTTTACAGTGTGTTCAGGGGACAGGCAGCTAGCAGATTGTGAGGAGATGTTTGCTGTATGTAACAACAAATGTTTTAGTCCTAAAAATGCATCACATCGCTTAGAGCACCTTTAAGTATGTTTTAACAATAGCAGGATGCTTTGGAAGTGGATTTATACATTTAAATTTTGCAAAGCCATACAATAGCCTATGGACAATACATGACATGCCAAGTTAATCCTGCAACACAATAACAACCAAATACACACTTACAAATTAGGCTTGCAACATTTAAAGAATTTTGAGCTGACAGAATTCTGAACCAAGTATCCAGCACTGTTTTTGTATAGGAACATGGTGGGGCTTGTGACGAGCTTGACTCTCAGCTTTTTCTTGTTATAGTAGAAATATGTAGGACCTAGTCTCTTTCAGTCTCTTTCACCTGCTCTAGCAGTTCACATTTTTGCCAATTAACTGTAGTCTCGTTAAAAAATTTAATTAATCTAGGCTATAATCAACACAGCATTGTAGGATGACATCTTGGTGAAAATATCCATAAATTAATCTTAGCTAACTATGAGGCCTAGTGAGAGTTTCTGTGACCTCTGTTGAACAACAGAGCTATGGATTAATTCACATCATATTTCTCCAGTGGCCCTAGCGTGCTCCCATCTCTGTCATACAGCATCATCAGTCATGATAGAAGAAGAAGGAAAACCCATTTTCAAAAATACAGTATACAAACATTATGTTGTTTTTCTAACAATTTCCAAGTAATCTCTATCAAAGTGCAATCTGTGCAGTGTTATTATCAAGTAAACATAAAGGGACTGATAATAGTTAGAAGTTCAAAAATGACATGGATATTTATGTAAATGAATTACAGCTCTTAACATCCAAACGATAAACCAGACATCAAGGTTTTGCTGTTGTGTGTAAACAGCAATTGTCCTAAACCATGTTTCAATCACTACGAAATAGGTTAGACCTTGTACTTCCTTCCTGTGTACAGAAGTGGAACAACTGTTCACATGTGTGATGCAGGTGTTGTGTAGGGCTCAGCTTTTCATAATGATTTAATCTGGATTAAAGTGATTAGGATTTGAAAATACCATGTTTGGCTTTGTCTGATCAGGGTCCAGTTGTTCAAAAATAACTCTGGATTTCCCATAATAAAACATGGCACTAGGCTCAGATGATGAAAACATTCAGTAATTCAGGAATGCAGCCTGGTGGTTGGGATGGGTTAGTCCTCATTTAAATTTTCTGAAAAACTAGGAACATTCCTTTTTATGAAGTCACTATCATTAAACAGCAATAAGTAATCTTTTAGCTTCCAAAATCTGGAACAAAGTGGATTTTAATGGCTGTGTATTAACTTTGTGCTGTCTGTTCTGCCTAATTTAGCCAATTTAAGCCATTCCCCAAAAAAACACATGCCTTTAGATAGTGTCAGATGTGGGACCCACATCTGGTGGGTATAGGACCAACATACTGTATAACATAACATAACATACTGTGTAAGAATGAACACAAATTAAGCTACAATGTCTGGAGAAACTAGGTAGCCGAATCAGTTTAGCCTACTGCTAAATGGCTGTACAGGTGTGGCCCTCCAGTGAGGAACTATCTGGAGACAACACTGTCAGAGAGTATCAATGAACCCAACCTTAGAGCTTTTGAGTTATGAATAAATTATCTAATCAGTCCAAAGGCCAAATATTTCACATGAAACACAACTTCAAAGTTTTCTTAATGGACAGCTGATATTGGTTCTACATGTAGATAGTTCTTCTAGCTGAGCAAGGTGTTTTCACATAGTGTGTGAGAGGAATTTACCCCTATAAAAATGTGTGGCATTTCTTTGTCTTTCATTTCATGTTTATCATAAAGAAACATATTTTTAAAACCAGATCAAGGCATAAAATTTGATATATAATACATACAGTTCCGTTCTCTCGTAAATTCTGTTGATTAGTGAATAAGGAATGCATAATTGAAACAACGATATTTAACTATGAGAGTTACGTTTCGTTTAGACTTACCTAGTAAATAAACAGCAAGTGTATGCAGTGTCCTTTCTACCATTTTCTTCTGATTTTCAGCTACAACATCAGGGATCGGTTGCTTTTTTGTTTTTTTCAAATAGTTCCTGGATATGTCCAAACTCTGCACTCTCTGCTGTAGGGAGTGACTCCTAAGCCTACAGCAGTTTTTTTTCCCACAGGAGACGAGTGGATCCGCCTTTCAGGCAAGTCAGCTCTTGTCCCTCTACTGTAGTTTTCCCTTGTGTCAAAATGGCTCGTTCTGACACTGTGACGCTTCCCTAATAATCTGCTCAATAAGACTGGTATCAAATGATGATTTCCAGATTAATGTTTGGAACCTTCTTGCCCTCTCCTAATAAACCTGGTGAAGTCCTCAAATGGCAGTGCAGCAAACAAAAATGTAAGGCGAAAACAAAGAATGCACCAGCAAACCACCGTATGACACTGCTTACTGGTCAAACTGGTTTAACAGGTTTAATGGTGCGTTTATTTAGTGCAACCAACAGCCAGAGGCGTTGCTGACATTTAGACCCAGCTCATGAAAGATTCATTTATCTTTAGCTTCCTTTTCTGAGACACTTTAACTAACTTTCCTACAGTCTTGTGGATGATATTCACAGCAATTACTTCAAGAGTGATGAAAATAAGGCTGATGATTGAATGTGTCCCTTTACAATGGAAATGTCCATGGGTGGTTGAAGGAGTGGAGATTCACGACAGCAGAGCAGACAGTGGTTTTGTATGTAAATACAGAACTCAATGCTGATTGGGAGATGGCAAAAGCCCAAAAGATCTACAACAATCAGGAGCAGCACAGCAACAAGTAGGCCTACGCTCAGATACAGAAACTTAGACCTGTTTTTTCTTTTGTAATGCCGTCATTCAGTAAAATATTTTTTTACAGTATAGGGCTAATACACTTATGAAAACTAACAACCCTCTAGGCTTTCTAAAAAGTCAGACAGACTGTGACAGAAACTTGTGCTGTGCTGAGAATTGCGTAAATTTGAGGATAGGTTCATTTTAACAATGCATTTGAACCCAGTGTGTGGCCCTCATTTGATGTGTAGCACCACCTAAAGAACGGCCCCTTCAACCTCTAAAAATCATGATTACGTAATAACAGCAATAAGATGTTTTGCAGAAACCATCAGTTCACTTCCACTTCCAAATTATTGGAAGTATATTACCTAGTGTTCAATTGTTTCAAATTTGCATGCACTTCCATTATTTTTGTTGTTGTTGTTGTTGTTGCTGTTTACAGATCACCATATGTATAGGCCTAATAATTGTAATGGCATTTACATGTGTTTATCTCACAGAAGAGAATCGGTGAATGAAAAGAGACTTGTATGTTTTCTATCTTTTAATCTGACATCTTTCACTCCATTTCTTAATTTCTCTGTCTCTCTCTCTCTCTCTCTCTCTTTAATTCTAACATACTGGCACCGGTATCACATCCACAGCACACCATTACATGCATTCATAACATTGTCTTTGTGATATCTTTATTATTTTTGTAGCCTAACAAAAACATGAAAATATATTGTCAGACACTGACTTTTTCAATCCATTCAGAGCATGCATGGGAATAATGCAAACCATTATGTAAATTTGAATGTTAATTGTGAACATTTGGGAATGCACTAAAAGTTTCTGCCATGCCCATTGAAAACCAATTCATTTAATTGAAACACAACACAACAGCAACTTGGGACAAGTTTCAATGCATGGTGTCAACTTTTTTTACCAAGAGTTCCTGGATATCTTCAGTCTTTGCTCTTTTTGAAATAGGAGTGTGTGTGTTTGTGTGTGTGTATGTGTGTGTGAGAGAGAGAGAGAGAGAGAGAAAGAGAGAGAGACCCAAGTAGACCCACCTTTCAGTCAAGTCAGGTCTTGCCCCCCAAGTTTTCCAGTTGTGGCATTTACTGTGCCAATATCCTTATAACCTAATCTCTTCAGCGAAACATGATATTTGGCAAAAAAGGCTCATGATATATTTTTCCACACTGATCTAGATTGATTTTCTTTTTACAATTATGTTTAACCCTAACTTTCAAAATGGTCTTTTTTTGAGTGGGTGGAGCAGAATCACATGACAAAACATGCAGGTGCTTTCGAGGATAAGTATATAAACACAAACAATGGAATGACACAGAATCTAAAGGAAATAAATAAATAACTAAATAAATAATAACAATACTAATGATTATTAGCTATTGGCTAATAACAGTAACAGTAAGACTTACAGTAACAATTGTTGGTTTGATTAGTTTTTGAGAATAATTGCTCCGCCCTATGTTAAATGCTAGAAAGAAGTTTTAAGAATTTATACTTAGACAGCTTTTTTTTTTTTTCATTTATTCATTTATTCCAATGCTAGCCCCTATCATAAAACAAGTCTATAGTGAAGTCATTTACTGTAATACTGAAGGGGAACTACAAGCAAAACTGTAGACAAGGAGGAAGCATATCAACAAGAATGTTTTACATTGCATACAATTACTATACTATACTATACTATACTATACTATACTTACTATTCTATTCTATCTATACTACTATATTCATTCATTTCACATTCATTGTCAGTCCTGTGAGGCCAAGAGTGGCATCATTGGAGTCAGATACGTGCATGTGGTTCTGTTCCACAAGGTGGCACTCACGGGTCAGTACTGTTTCTTATCATGCAATACAAGTACTGTACTGGCAGTGATCTTCAAGACAGTGTCTGAAACAAGGGGCTACATCCTGGTGCTTCACTCAAATATACAATGAGTGTCTCTTAGTCTTCCCTGAGAGAGAGAGAGAGAGAGAGAACGACCTGTCATGTGAGTCAGGCTAAGCTAATCATGCAATGTACTTGAGACACACGGCGTCTGCTGTATTTCTTTTTTCCACTATTTATACTTCAGCATCCCGTATTGACGGGGTTTCACCAAGAATCCATCCTAGAAGGCAAAAGTACCATAATCAAGTAGAAGTAAAGATACTTCTGTAAAATAAGACTCTGGTTAAAGTCTGAGTACTGACTTGACTTCCTTACTGCGGTAAAAGTGAAAAGTACAGGCTCTGTACTGAGTAATTTCTCCTCTCTGCTATCCATTACCACATCCTTGAACATTTGGATATAGATTTGCAGCCAGTATGGCTTATTGCTGAACTATACCAACCTCTTTTTTTATTCTGTAGCCACTTTGAATTGAAATGTTAAAGCTGCCCTATGAGACTCTGCAAGACTTAAGTACGATTTTTGCCCCCTGAATACATTTTAAAAAAGCCAGTACAGAAAGACCCTCACACAAACACTGTGTGCACCAAAAGATAACAAACCAACGAGATGGTTGGGGACACACATTAACCCCACCTCTTCCCCCAACCATCTTGTTGCCAAATGGTTTGGCCATATATATACAAATACATATATAAACTATAGTTTGTTATATTTTGGTGCACCTCCTATGCCCAAAGGTGTTTGTTTGAGAAATCCTACAGAATCTCATAGGGCACCCTTAACATTGCCATTGCCATTGTTGTGGTATACACTAAGCTGTTCCAGCCCCTTTGAACAGCTGTCCATTGAAAATCAATTTGTTTCAGTGGGAGGGACACTAAGGGGTGCATTATAAGTCTGTCTGGTCAGCTGCTTTTTTGTGCTTGTCAAGGATGGATAATACAGCTCAGCCGAATCTGTCACCTGCCGACAAAAAAGATCAGGTTGTTTGGACAGCTCCAAGAGAAAGCTGGGAAGTAGTTTGAAGCTCAGAAGTCATCAGGAGCAGCAGTGACAAGAACATAACAGTAGGGGGCACTCTGTACATAATTTATGCAGAGCCATGGAAATGCCAGGGGAAAGATACTACATCAGCAAGCATGGATTAATCATAATTGTACACATATTTGTACATATCTGTACATATTTGCACTAAGACTTTTTCTTATTAAGCTACATCATACAGTTGTTCGTGTACCGACTGCTAGGCTGTTTGCCTTTTCTTCCATAATTCAATTACAATTGCATGTTGATGCCAGTAGCTATTTGTGAGTGAGCTTTGAATCATTTGGTTATAGTTTTTTTAATGATGGAACAAGCCATGGTTTGCATAGAATTGGTAATGGTATGGTGGTAAATGAATATAGATATGTATAGAAATGGTAATATGGTGTGGTAACAATAGGGTAACATTTTTCTTTATTCAGATACATATAGCCTAATGGTTATTTACTGTTCTTATGGTAATATGGTATCATAGCAACATGTACAACAGGCTAAGCAAGCCCATTCAAAGGTCTAGTCCCTGCAAACATTGATCAGAGACATTTTATCTAACATGTGAGTTTGTCGAATGAGGCGAATCGACCTACAACATACACATGCAGGGTTCTGTACTCTCACGTAGAAGCTGAGTTGATTGGGATCTCAATTACTGTTAAATGCAAATTATGTAATTTGGACCTTGTTCTTGAGGTTATCACCATTCCATGTCTTGCAGAGCTGAGGTCAACACACTTTCCTGAGTGGTTAACGTGTGCATTATCTAGTATTATCTATTATTGCCTATTACCTTTAGTTCCTATCCTGAAAAATAAACATTCTATCTATATTACTAGCGCATTTGACCTATGTATTTCTTATTTTAAGTGAAATCAGGCATGACATTATACAGTATTATAGAAATATGTTATATACTATTTATGCAGTATGTATATTTGTCTTGCTTTAGCCTAGCCAGTGTCTATATTTTACTGCTATAGATTCACTGGTGTGGTAAAATCTCATTATAGCATATAGAAAGTGTCTGTGATTTATAGTTGAATGCAGACCTTCTTCACCAGAAATGTTCATGGAAGTAATCAAACCAATTACATGCATATCCAAGCTTTCACTTCGCTTATAATTGTACTGTCCGCCCACCAGGATATTATGAGGATATTGCATGAAGGAAATAACAGACATGTAGACAGGGGTAACCCGAAACGTTTGCATTGCAATAAGTGGGACTGACAATACATTTAGCCTACCTGGGGCCTGTACTACGAAGGGAGTTTAACCAACCCAGAAGTAACCCAGGGTTACCTTGTTAAACCGGGGTTGACAAACTCTATTTATCCTGATTGGTGTTAATCGGTACTACGACGCTGGTTATGAGGTTGATTTGTAGTCGGCGTTAACCTAACTGGAGTTTGTGCGCGTCTTTCAGCTAGTTAGCTGCTGGTTAGCAAATTTGTTTCTATGTTGTATCAAACCCTCTCATCCCTCCTCCTGACGACAGCATGCACTCTTTGAGCTCCATCCAACAATCACAGACATTGCTCATTGTTTGTTAGGTGTTTGTCTGGACAGTGTAAAGCAGCTTTTGAAGGAAACTGTGCTAGGAGAATTTAACCACTAGTCCTGTGGTTTGACATTGCCAAGTGCTCTCTGTACAATGTATGAGAATGTTACCGGTGTCCCCATTAGTTACCCTTAATTGCCGTTTCACTATTTGTAGGCTACATTGTCCCAAATTCCCTCGTCATACTCCTCTCCCACTGACGGCACCTGGCAACTACACCTACACTACACAACACAACAACTGGGCCGCACCAGATTTCTGCTTTGAGAGGGATTAAAATGGACAACTCTTAAGATTTAACTTAACACACTTAACACTGAGACTGTGGTTGGCAGTTTTAACTGCCGTTGTACATTCCATCCCGAATAAACTGTTGGGTTTGGATTTTGGGGAAATTGGGGAATTTTTTCAGGATCTTATCTTTGTTATATTTTATATGAATGCAGTTTTTCGTGTCTAAAATATTGCAATTACTGCAGTAGTAGCATTCTGTACACTGCAGCAATAGGCCTATGGAAAAATGTTTAAATACAGCAGTACAACGCACGGTTTTTTCATAGGGCCAGTCATTTATTTCTTGTTTTCTCTGATGTAAATGCGACATTTCTGAGATATTAAAAAAAACAACTAAGAAATGTAACGGTGGATGGAAAACTGAACCCTAACCCTAACCCTAGCACAAATCACCAGTAGGCCTCGTGTTTTTAATGCAGAAACGTCTCTGACTAGTTCTGATCAGTTATGACTTTTAGGCATACAGTGTAAAGCCGGCGCGCGCACGCCCAAACGCGCACGCTCTCTCTCTCTCTCTCTCTCTCTCTCTCTTTGAAACACGCTCACATACCGCTGGCCGACGCTGTGACGTAGCCTATTGTCAGATGGCGCAAGGCAAATCGCATTATACTTGCGCTCGCCACCGCTGAGAAAATTCTCAAACCTGCTGAAACGACCACAATTACGCGTCTCGGACCATAGGTATTTACGCTGCTTTACGCACAAACTGTCATGTTCATCGATAATCTGAAGTAGCCTAAAAGCAGCTGAGATCACAGCCTGTCAAAGAATCTACATCGCAATTTGCTGCTGGATTATTTAGGCTAGTGAATCGATTTGAAATCCGAAAAACGATTTAAGAGGGTGTTTCATAGACACAAAGTTTTAGGGTGTAGCCTAAATCATCGACATTGTGCAAGGATTTCATTTAGCCTGAAAGGTAAGAGCAATTTTGACAAAATCAAATGTCCTTAACATGTTTATGATCTGATTTTCTTCATGCAGTCGTCTGGACGAAACCGTTACTGGATTTAATTCTACCATTCCTTTTGAGTCGGAATGGGTTTTCTTGTTTTACCGATTTGTTTTCCTTTTTTGATTGCGCTGTTGTAGTCTGTATCCGATATATTGGGATTTAATACATTTCAACATGTGCACCTTGTCATTTAGAACTAAAAAATATAGTGTAATCATCCTCAGAAATACAACACGCAAAAGCGAAGGAGGTGAACGATGCGAGCAGACTGTAGCATAATTTTTTCGACGCATTTTCTGATGGACGAAGCTGCAGTTGATCAGTCTTGTATATAATGCTTTTTGTAATGAACGACAACTTATTAGAAAGAGGTCATTAACGCTCCTGGAGACTTAAACTCCCCACAATGGCAGTAAATCCAACATTTATACAGGATTGGTCCCCACAACAAGCTCCAGAAGACGATAAGTTAGCTTGTAGTCATTGGAATAGCAGATGACTCGTGTTGCAAAGACAGTTTGTGTCTTTGCAACACGAGTGAGAGAGTTAGATAGATAATTTGTCAAACGCAATTTCTGCTTTCACTTTGTATAAAACAAACCACTGAATTCTACCTGCTTGCTGAAAAGCGCCTTTTTCGGGCGTTACTGTAGTTCACATTCCTGTACTTCTCTCTTCCAGCTGTATCATCTGACATTCATCTGATTGCTAACAGACAACAACATAATCAAAGTAATTTGTATTTAAACAAGTGTAATTTAAAACAATGATATTGATCCGTTTTCTCACTCATATGAAAGTATATGCCATAGGAAGGTGGAAAATGTAGGCCCATTACACATGTGTAAAAATAAAGTATACAGTATATTTGGTATTCCTGGATCAAATCCTCAAAGGCATCTGTGAGCAGGTTGGCCATAGACTGAGCTAATTTAAATTCCTTGCTGCAAGGATAAGCTTGTGCTATAGGCTTGCAACAGCAGCAGCAGGTGGTAGTGCCCAACCAGACCATAAAAGTCTGCATAAAGGCAGATAAGATAAGCAAGCTCTCATAATTACCTAATATCTCCAGTGCCTTTTGCGACAACACCGTGAACATAAAGCGTTTTTCTTTAAGGCCAATTTGCTTGATTAAAGTTGCCAGTTTATGTTTGGCATGTTGTTAAGTAGAGTACTTAACCTTCAGTCTGCCAAGATTATTCTTGGAATTATGCTGCCCTTTCTCTGCATTTACCTCAAGGTTTCTTGTACTTCAGGAAAGTAGCCTTCTAGATTGTGTATTTGTGTATGTATGTAACATACATATGGAGTCTGGGAGCTGCCATTGCTTTAAATGAGAGAATGTGGGCTGCTTCCACTAAATTGTCTGCTCATTTTACAAAGTCTTTAATTAATGAGGGATTTGTCTTAATATGAAATGATTGCATATGGAAGACCTATGAGCACATGTGCACCTTGCTTTAGCCTGCCAATAGTCAGACGGACTGTTTCATGGTTGTATTTTGCACAAGACCCTAAAAGTCTTTCTCTGTTTGCTTCAGATTTTCTTTGAGTGGTTTAGTTGCAAGTTTGCTTTTGAATGGCCTTTGTGTCTCAAATATGCACTCTTTCATTTATCCTATTAATTTGGGCATGTTAATATTAATCTGCAGAGAAATAATTACAGTAATATACAGAAATGAGACATCCTAAGCTTAGTACAAGGTGAATGCAGTTAGCAATATGATAGCATAACATTCATGTTTTCTAAAGTTGCTGCTTGTTTTCATGCATGCACGATGATGAAGTACATACAAAACAGACACACAAGATGGGTCTTAAAAATACAGCCATATGTATACCCAGTGGCTGTGCAACTGCACACTTCACCCTGGGGAAAAACGAACCATGGACAACCCCCAACCCTTCTAGATTGGAGCTTATTTATTTCTTTGTTGGTTGGTGGATGTGTTTCCACTTTTGTGACTCACGTGTAGAACTATATCTAGTTACAACGCAGACACACAGCTTGGCATAGTCTTTCATGCCATTCACTACAAAGTCAGGTTTTAATTACTACTGTGAGGATGGCATGTATGCAACAAACAGGTCTCTGCACTTGTTGTTAATGCGGACTGTTTACATAACTAGACATTTTGATTTTGAAGAGGGGCCCTTCTGGGGCCTGAATACCAGAGGAGCCCAGGGCCAAGAGCCATCTTCCCCCATCTGCATTTCTCTGGCTAAATAATGTGCAACTTCACTATAGTTCAACACTATAATGATATTGCACGTTTTGTTGCCTCTCTGCCTCTGTTTGTGTGCGACACTCAAACCTGCCTTTCTGTTCCAGGAAACAGCATGTGAGTAATTTCACAGCTGGGGTTTGTGCCTGCAGTCTAGATCACACTCACTTACCTCTAACATACACTGCCACAGTAACATAGCCCCTGGCTTCCAAAGCAATAACGCTGAGATCCTTTATTAGTGAATGTTTGTCGCGGCCGGCCCTCTATAGGCTCTTTGGTGGATCATTCAACTGTGATGATATGTAATAATATCAGTCGCAGTTAGCAAATTTGTTTTGTAACCCTACAAAACAATGAAACAATTATTTAGAAATTATTAATTTCGCTGACATCCTGGACAATAACCCTGGGGTCCCCCTTAGGCTATAGATATTTGCTTAATATCTGGAGTGATTTTCACCTGCCCAATTTAATTCAGAAGGTCCAGATTCAATTAATGCTCGTCATTAACGGTTTATCACAGTGCAATTAATAAGTGAAACACCCCACCAGGTGCACTGCTAGAAACGTTGGTTGGATCCTGTGACTGAAAATGACCCCCAAATATCCATTATGATATAAAAATACCCCCCCCCCCCCACACACACACACACACACACACACCCCACAGTGCTTACAACCCACTCCAACAAGCTGCCTTCCCTTTCAAAAAGAATTAAGACATACAATAGTGTTGGGCAATTAATGGGAAAGTAATTGTAATCGACATTCAGAACCTATAATCAATCAAATTTTTCCAGGTCAATTATTTCAATTACTTTAAAAACACTACCGTGTGTGGAGTCACGTAACCCCGTTCCGTTATAACGCTGACATGTCAAGCACGGAGAGCTTAACACTGAGACAGAAAACTGAGCAACAAGAGCAGCTTGTACCAAAGAAAACATTGATGTTCAATAAATAGTCATAGATATTTGATAGTGTGTTTCCTTTTTTCCTCAATTATTTACAAATCAAATGCACCCTTCATTCACCCTTCATCTCTCACTTGTAATTTATGAGCATATTTATATACAAAACGTCAGTGAACTATGAGGGCAATTGGGCAACATTAATTGTAATCGAGTTAAAGGAACCATAGAACAATTTTTCAGATTCACACATAGAACACCTCATTTCAGACTGGCCTGTTTCAGCATGGCCATTTCTAGCTTGAAATTTACATGTAGAATGAGGTGGTAGACGCCGGTTGAAGTTTTGCTGTGGTCCATTGGATACCTTAAGCTATCTAAATTCAACAATAACAAGGTAAATGTAGTTTGACATTCTATGGCCCCTTCAAAATGTTCAATTAATCGAGATTTTGATTTCAGGCCAAATCGCCCCTACAGCATGATTTCCTGATCTGCTAAGCATCAGCAAACCTTCTACCTACATTGCTTTTACACGTACCCATAATAGACACAAACAACACACAAAACAAGTGGCTCAAGATGATGCCAATCCATATCACAAGAGCATGAACAAACTCATCTGTAGCCTAGGCCTATACATATTAAAGGGTTGTACTTAGCTACTGGGCTGTCCCACAAGAAGATCTCTAGGCTAATGAGAGCATGTTGAACTGGGTTTCAAACACGAAAGGACTAATGTCATTGAACCTAGCTACAGCAGAAGTCCTTTTTTTCCTGTCCATCATTGCCGAGCCCAACATAGAATTGAGAGCCCCTATAAATTGGATACTACTGTATTTGTGAGACAGGCAAATTGGATTCATTATGTTATTGTCATTATATTATTAGGCAGTTCTTCGGAGTGCTGCAGGAGGTTGCATTAAGCTTGGATGGCTCAGTTATTTCTCTAGAATGGCCATTGCAAAAGGATAATAAACGTTGTCAATGTCAATAGGGTTTTTCTTTTTCAGATTTTTTTTTCCAGATTTGCATCTTCATATGATTCATATGAACTATTTGTTTATTTGTGGAAGCCACAAAACTGTAACAAAGCTTTCTGTCAACATCATTGTGGCAAGTGATTCAAGATAAATATTTTCCAATAATGACTGGTGGACAATGCATTATCCCTTATTCATTCATTTTGACACATTGTCAGAATTTATGCTATATTTGTTCTTTGTTATTTTAAATTATTATATTTTATGAGACAACATCATTCAATAGGTAATTGTGGGTAATTTTGTGAGTTTACATAGTGAGATTACAGAGGCTACATACCTCTGTGTACTCTAAAATAAGTCATGTTATGTTAGACAATTGAATGGGTATTACTGATATCAGGAATAGCAGCAAAATAGATTTAATTAAATGCACCAGATTTTTCAACAGTCAACAACCAGTTTTCAAGACATAGTTTGAATATTGTGGTCATTTTTATACAGGGCTGTTGCGCAGACACACACACACACACACACACACACACACACACACACACAGGCAGCATCAGACATGGCATTGGTGCCGACAAGGACCCAGGTTTGCGTCTGGCCTGCGGCCATGTGTCTCTTTCACACCCCATCCACTCATGTCTGTCCCAGTCATTTCCACTCCACTCTCGTTTAATGCCCAATCAATGAAAGGCTTGGAAAGCTTCAAAATGAATCTAATAAATAAATAAATAAATAAATAAATAAATAAATGCTGAACGGTTATACAACCCGCTAAGTCCAGTCAAATGATTTATTAATATCTGATTGGACAAGTGGGCATTACATGACAGTACTGTAGATATTCTGGCCCAACCACCCGTAAGCTTAAAGGGATAGTTCGGTTTTTAACACATTGAGCCCCTTTCACAGGTTGTCTAAAATGAAATAAAGTGGTTGACACCAAAATCTTGATGATTGCTCCTGTCTCGGCTATTTGGGAAATATAGAATCGCCTCTGCCTGCCTTTAAAATGGCTAGCAATGGGCATGTGTTGTTTCTATCCTTAAAACACTGGTTTTAAAAAAGTGCTACTTATGGAGTGCTTAGTGGCATTTGCTGATGTTCCAACCCAAATATCGTAGCAAAATACAGTTTCTGTCATGTTTTATTTGCCATTTTGTAAGTCCCATAGGGATCTATTTGCTCCTTCATATAAACAAAGTGCCAAAAAAACATGACGGAAGCTTTATTTCGCTACGATACATGTTTTGGAACATCATTGAGCACCACTAACCACTTGGTGAGTAGCACTTTTTTAAAACCAGTGTTTTAAGGATAGAAACAACACATGCCCATTGCTAGCCATTTTGAAGGCAGGCAGAGGCGATTCTACATTTCCCAAATAGCCGAGACAGAAGCAATCATCAAAATTTTGATGTCAACCATTTTATTTCATTTTAGACAACCTGTGAAAGGGGCTTAATGTGTTAAAAACCGAACTATCCCTTTAACCCTTCTTTGGTCATTTTCAGTAGCCTATGCTTATGTTTTGCATAATGTCTCCCACGCAGAGTAGCTCATATGTATTAATGATTGTTACTGCCTGTTATTATAAAGTCACATCAACAGGTGCTTCTGCTTCGATTTTGAGACAAATGATTGAATGAATTATTTATTTTCTGTTCAGTAGACTTTTCTGTTCAGTCAGACTTGCCAACCTGTACATACTGTATTTGCATATTTTTACAACATCAACATTTGCTGGTAGTTTTTTTTATTATCAGTTATTATTTTTTTATATATATATATATCCCTTGGGTAACTGTTCAGTCCCTGTTCAGTCATTTCTAGACTATATGCTGCACTGATAATCTAGCGAACCTGTTTGTATTGCATAAGTGGTGAGGGCATTGCACGTGATCCAGAACTTACAGTAACACAGCATGGACAAAAATACTATTCAGAGATAAATTCATTGACAGATGATCAACTATAAATTGCAACTGTGTAGAAATACATAAAAAGACTTAACATAACATAACATATAATAACAATAACCTAATTAGGCTAGTGTTTAAATACTGGACTAGTTAATTAAACTGATGAGGCTTGTTGAGGATCCCAAAGTTATGGCGAAAACATATGAATTATGAATCGTTGCATGAATGTGAGATCACACCACTGACTAGCGACTCGACTATGACCTTAGTTTTAATGTAATGCTGACACAGCACACACTCACTGGAGGAGGGGGGAGAGGGAAAAGAAGGCTGGATCAGGGATTTAAGATTTCTTTCTGCACTATTGAAATAAGCCTACTTGTTCTCTTGTATATTGTGGGGCTGATGGAATAATTTGCTTTTAATTTAAAAATGTATTTTTCTGCCATATATTAATGAATTGGTTGTCTTATAGCAAGGAGTTGTTTGAATTGCAAAGACACCAGGCACTCTGTGGACACTAAGTATCTGTTGACTTATCACAATGAAAACATTGGCAGATAACTACAGACAGACACACCTCTACAGGGACACATTGACACACGCACACACACACACACACACACACACACACACAGTCTTGTGATAAGGCATTTCCTGAGAATTCAGTCTCAACTGTTGGTAAGCAAGGGGCCCCTTTCACAGAATCACTAGGCCTACAGAATTAAATACAAAAACTAGAACTTGACCCTACACTACTAGGACTGGCACTGCTGTGCAGCTACCACACAGACAGAAACTCAAACACACACAGCATAGGACTCAGATACTCGTAGAGAACACATGGAGTTCGAAATGTTTGGTCCAAATCTACACTTTACAACTTTTCTGATCTTTTCTGTCAATGCGTTCAGTACGCTCTGTGTTGGGATAAACATAATTCTTTGCCCACAATAACATATAGGGCATTAGCAAAGGAAAATGTCTTTGCATTTAATTGTCCTTGTGTTTCTGTAGGGTTGTAATAGAGTGAGGTGAACTAGATGTGGTATCCATGTACTCATAAACATAATCAGCACTTGATAGATAAACAAACAGAACCTTTGGCTAGCTTCTTTGGTCCACATGTCATGTGTACAGGCCTACACCCACAGTGCTTTACCCTTTATCATAGACTTGTAAAAAAAGTGATGATTCCCCGAAATGTTATTCAACCCAATTCCTAAAAAAGTGTGAACGTTGTGTTAGGGTTAGGGTTAGGGTTAACGTTAGGGTTAACGTAGGTGTAAACGTTGGGGGAAAAAAAACCTGTAATTTTTAAATCATGCAAGCAACATATCTGTTTGAGAATAGTCCAAGGACAACATAGTCTGAAACTTGTTAGAAACTGGTCAAATTCGAGGCCATCAAAGACAAAGATCAAGAAGGATCCTACACAGTTAATTATGTTGCCAGTAGGCTATGCCAAGATTATATTATGTGTTACATATATAAACTATCTAATAACATCCTTTATGTGTTATGTGATGGATCTGGACCGTGAGGTGGCTATTTTAGCATGGGGTTACTTTTATGATGGAGCTACACTGTTGGAACTTAATTTACCGTTACAGTGATATTGAGGCCTTTCTAAATGTGTTTGGATGGTTGCTTATGCTGTTCATAACTTTCATACATCATTCAGTAATATGGGTAAGCCATGAGTAGGCCATAACCCAGGGATTACTCCACCCTGTGCCATCATACATTAGATGCTGACTTTTTTGAACTGAATAAAGGCTATAGCCTTTCATGTCTTGGTCCATCTCACATGAGCCTAGGCCCATTTAAGACCTAGTTAAACCTCAGGGGCATGTTTTCATATGAAGCATTCTTCGCATGATTGAGTACTTTCCAGCTTCCATTGTTGGAGGGTCAAAGTATAAACAATGGGTAGTTTATGATCTCATGGGCACATACCATGATTTCCATCACAGAAATAGCTGAAAAGATTACAGACAAACAAGCTTATAATCAGATATTTTTGTAATAAATGTGTAATGAACTCTGCTACATCTTTAATTCTCTTTTTGTGTCTTTTTATATATACGATCATGTTAGTAGTTGATTTGATTGGTTGAAAAATGTTCGTAATTGTATTGCTAACATAACATTATTAAAAAAACAGCAATTTATTGGTTCAGTCCCAATTTTTTTGAGACATGTACCACACATGTAGTACTTTTGCCATGTACACCGCCCGTAGCGTTGTCTCAAATTAATGTGTTGCATGTTTCAAAAATATTATTTTTATAGCTTTTTTGGATTTGAGTTTGTAACATCCATATATATCAGAGCTCAAAATTTACAAGTACAGAGCAGCATCTCAGCAAAGAAAAAAAATGGTCATTCAACATTTTTCAAGAGGAAGGTTTTTCACAACCTCCTTTGTCATTAAAAGCAGACAAAGCAGGATAGAGGGGAGAGGGGAGTGCAGGATATTGCAGTGACATGACCACAGCATTAGCTTGCTTAGTCAGACAGAAGGGTAAAACACAACTAGCCTTACCTCCAGACAAGAACAGTAATCAATAAAAGGGAAAAGAAGACACCATAAAAAGAACCACGTCATTTCAAGATAAGATTTTATGTAAGTTAAGAGGAATTCTAGGATTGACTTGACTTTTATCTCACCCTGCCTGTTTAACCATGACCTTTAAATTGTTTCTGAGTAATGTGCCTTTCTGTGGGCTACTACAGTATAGAGAAAGCTATTTATTTTTACATTCCTTGTGTCATGCACTGTTTGGATTGTTCACTGTTATTTAAGCTCTGGCAATTTTAGATTAATTACTTAACATAATAATAGTTGTGTAAAAACCACAGAGCTGTGTGTGTGGACGGGTACTGGTCTACTTGGAACCCCAAATCAACGTTCTAGAACCCCAAATCAGTCATTGGAACCCCAAGTCAATGTTCTAGAACCGTGGGTTCTAATGCCAAGTCTTTGTGTCCTTTGATCTAAAGGTCACTAAAATACCCTAAATGGTCTGTGATATTTCACTTTGGGTACAGAATACCACGTTAGCCTCAGTCGTTCAGAGGCTGGCCTCCTAGTAGGCCTTTTCTTGGCAAATACACACATACCCACAATAGAAATTTCCAACAAAAATGATCCATTTATCGATTAGCTGAGCTTGTTAACTTGTGTGTTGTATCTCACAGGAATAGCATAGGGCTAGGCGATTTGGCCTAAAATGAAAATGTCAATTAATTAAACATTTGAACTTGATTATGATTAATGAACGATTTTTCACCCACCACCTAAGTCTCCAGGAATCATTAAAGGCCCGCTCGTCCATTTTTATGCATTGTACCCCAAGTTGAGTTTTAACCCACCCCCTACGTCTCCAGAAATCAGTAAAGGCCTGCTTGTCAATTTTTTTGCATTGTGCCCCAAGGTGAGTTTTCACCCACCACCTACGTGTCCAGGAATCATTAAAGGCCCACTTTTCCATTTTTTGTATTTTGCCCCAAGTTGAGTTTTCACTCACCACTGAAGTCAAGAGGTATCATTACAGGCCAGTTCGTTAATTTTTTTGCATTTTGCTCCAAGTTGAATTTTCACCCACCACCTAAGTCTCCAGGAATCATTAAAGGCCTGCTTGTCCATTTTTTTGCATTGTGCCCCAAGTTGAGTTCTCACCCACCACCTACGTCTCCAGGAATCATTAAAGGGCCGATTGTCCATTTTTTTGCATTGTGCCCCAAGTTGAGTTTTCACTCACCACTGAAGTCAAGAGGTATCATTACAGGCCAGGTCGTTAATTTTTTTGCATTTTGCTCCAAGTTGAATTTTCACCCACCACCTAAGTCTCCAGGAATCATTAAAGGCCCGCTTGTCCATTTTTTTGCATTGTGCCCCAAGTTGAGTTTTCACCCACCACCTACGTCTCCAGGGATCATTAAAGGGCCGATTGTCCATTTTTTTGCATTGTGCCCCAAGTTGAGTTTTCACTCACCACTGAAATCAAGAGGTATCATTAAAGGCCAGTTTGTTAATTTTTTGCATTTTGCTCCAAGTTGAATTTTCACCCACCACCTAAGTCTCCAGGAATCATTAAAGGCCCGCTTCTCCATTTTTTTGCATTTTGCATTTCATCTCGAACGATTATTCATTTATTTATTTATTTATTTATTTATTTATTTATTTATTGCTCTCATAGTTTTTGTTCAGTAAATATGCTCACAAATTGCAAGTTGTCTCAGTGTTTGAGCTCTCCATGCTCAACATGTCAGCAGAATAACATCAGAGCGGGGTCACGTGACTCCACACGCAGTAGTGTTTTTAAAGGGAAAGTAATTCAAATAATTGACCTGGAAAAATTTGATTGATTATAGGTTCAGAATGTCAATTATGATTACTTTTCGATTGAAATCTTTGATCTTTGAAATCTTCTATTTCTCATGTGGTCAAAAATGTATCTTTTATGCAACCATATTCAGTGGCATGTGTATGATAAAGTCCATTTTATAAACATGCAAATATACATTAATTAAATTAAATTAGGCCAATTAAAATGTCCATAATCGAGTAACCTATATGAACTTGCAATTGAAATATTATTAATCCTAGCATAACACTCAAGCCAAAAATCATGCCGAGAAATTCACCCTGAAATTAGACTGGTGATAAATTAGATAGACATTATATTGACATATTTCATATAATTCCTCACAAAATAATTTCTGTGTCACTGCAAAGACAATAAGTAACTATCCTCCATTGGATCGTAAGCAAGAAACAAGAAAGAGATAGAGAGGACAAAGAATGAGTGTGTGTATGTGTGTGTGTGTGTGTGTGCGCAACTCTTTGACCCAGATGGCATTGTTATGGTCAGTGTGCAGACATTGGTTCATGCGTCACTGGACTGTGAATTACAGCTGCTCAGTATTGATTGGCTGTTTTGTTACTGATGGAACAAGCCCTAACTCCAATAAGCACACTCTCTGCTCATTCCCCAAACATCCATTTGGTAGGTTTGTTCCCTAAACTGACAAGAACCAATTTGACAAAGAGCCAATTTGCTTTCCACCCTATGGCCTATACCAAAGAGTAGGTAAAACCTACATATAAATATAATTCAGGATTGCACAGCAGATTTAAAAACAATCAATGAAAGCACTGTGGCTCACAATACTTACAGTTGTTGTTTGTGTCTGATGTTAAATTCAAGGAAAGTAGGGATTAATAGGCCTATTACATTACTAATATCCATTGCCATCAGCATGCTAACAAGATGATAAAAAAACAAAGGGTTAGTTAATCTGCATCATCATTCTCCAAAGAAGTGTAGCCTATTTGAACTGAAATGTTTGCAATCAATACAGTCATCAATAATGATCTGGGTCTAATCCAAAAGACCTTGTTTGTACTAACTACCCACCCCTCAGGCTGCCATTTCCCTCCTCATTGTTCAGGTCGGGGATTGTGATCGAGCTGCCTTTTTCAAGTCCAGCAGCAAATTCTTAGTTGGATTGAGGTCTGGATTCGTACATAGTTTTTCCTGGAACAATAACATTGTTGTTTTGTTTTGAAACCTAGAGTTCTACGAAACCTTGACTGTATGCGTTGGGTCAGAGCCTTATTGGGAGGGGGTGGGTGCAGGGAGGGGGGCTTTTTTCTAAGCAGAGCTGCATTACAACAGCATTAAATGAAAAAAAGTTACTGGAAAGCTGGCCCTCTGTCATGTCAGCGGTGACCCCCATCACTTCACATGCATCCGTATGCTTCAGTAGGATCTAGTCCATTAGTACCCCACACGGTCCCTTCTGGGGTGTACAAA
>JAGFZM010001969.1:108961-139134 GCA_017657215.1 Limnothrissa miodon
AGTTTCACATTGTGTTGAGATAACCATATATATAATAAAATAAAAATGAACTAAAAAAAATAATAATAAAAAGAAAACCATAAGTAACGTGTTAGCACGCAGATGTCATTAAGTTAATTTTGATAACGTGTGTGTGAACCATCATGTGTATCCAAGTAGAAATCAAGCCCATTAGCGCATATACCCGCGTAAATATTGGCACACACATGTGAGAATGGTAAGTAAGTAAAAGAGCTAAGCGGGCACCGACAGGACTTTTTCTTCATCGGGAATGAGGGTCGTCCTGCCCGGTGCTCTTTCGCACACTCACCCAGTCATGCAGGCCGCATGGGCTGGAGGGTGACATGTTCTCTATGGCCTGCCATGCACGGTTCTTCACCATGCTTTCAATAGACGTTGGTTTCCTCTTCAACCATGTGTTGTGGATCATTCTGCATTGGAATGAGTGTTATTCAGGGTATATGCTGTGAAATGCCACAGGGATGTTGATGGGTTTTTTTTATGTGTTTTGTATGTATAAACACAAAAACGTGAAATTCAAAAAATCTTTTCAATTTCAAATTCAAAAAGCCTATGTTTCTTGCGCCAGTGGTCCACTCTATGAGCGCATTTCAACATTGAACATTAGATATACATTTCCCTGCCGCAGCTTGATCCCTAAAGAATACATATAAGGGAAACGTGGTCCATGCACGAAAAAATCGTGATGGTATCACGTTTCAATAGAATCTATTTTCGTGACAATATCACGAAAAGCCGTGAGACCAGGTTGACTAAAGCCTAGAAATCTACACGCCCCTAGTGGCAGGCTATGCTCAGTGAGCATTTGATCGCTAAGAAGGCTGTTAAGAGTGGGTCAGCTCGATCTTACGTTTCCTTCTTAGTGAAAGATCTTCTTAAGCTAAGAGCGATTCTTGGAAACGCATTCTTCGTTCACAGCGTTCTTAAGAGCGCTCCAAAGAAGATCTTAGCGTTAAGAGCTTCTTAACTAATCTGGGAAACGCGGCCATTACTATTACCTGTGTATGGGAGTGAGCACTACACTGTATGTGTGCATCAAATGTGCACATGGTAACAGAATCTAGCTGCACCTTGCGCATGTCGCAATAACAACGCAATTCTCGTCACACGCCCAGTGCAGAGCCACGTGTATGGAAGTGTACCACCGTTGCCACCAGTAATCCTATGTGCATATCTGTCATCATTGTGTCCAGGGAGATTATTGTGGGGGAGGTTTGTCATTAATTAACACCCATGGGTCAAAGCATTGTTCGTTTTTTTTTTCTTAGGGAAAACTCAGAACACTCGCCATAATTAAAAGCAGTATCTATTCACATTTTCATGCTCAAATACATCTTAATAAAAATAATAATGCTAGTTTTCAACACTTTAGAAAGAAGTTGGATTATGTGTTTGGTTATATGTTTTATGTTGACCTAAAGATGTTTGAAGTCCTTAAGACAATGGATGATCCAATCATGTGCCCTTCTTTATAGTGTCACTCTTGGCAGAGTCCGTTTGATTGTTGTATTGGTCCAAAGATGTCTAAAGTGTCTACATTACAGTAGTAAGAGTTTAAGATGTTTAAGAGTTGTAAGATGTTTAACATCAGATTATTGCAATAAGATTGATGCCTGTTAAAAAAGGTATATCAGTAATGTTATCGTTAATGTTAATGTTAATAAGTCAAGATAACCGTCCCGTTTTAACGCAGGTAAAATAGGATATGCTTTACAGTATAAAGGCCTTGTTAATACTCACATATCGAATTTTGATTAGGTTGATACACACATACTGTGCTGTGAGATTTGATTATGCAGTAGATACAGATGTGTTAGCTTGCTTGATCGACATCATTTCAAATATTCAGCTGTGATATTAAAGCCTCTATGTGTAGGATTTATCTTCTATTTATCTTCGTCTTTTATTAAAAATATATTTTTTATTTTAAAAATATAATGTAAAACGATGGTAATTACCTCCATTAATAAATTGTAGTGTTCCTGTAAACTTGGTCATTTCCATTTATATATAGATGTGGTTGGGTACCAAATGAGAAAATCCATTTTGCGCCACCATTTTCAAAATGAGGACCATGGGAAATGAGGGAAGGGGAGAGCTAATACAGTTTATTCAAACGTAAGCAGTAAACTACTTCGCCGAAAGATGGGAGAAATTCTCATAACGAAAAAAATAAAACTTACACATAGGGGGTTTAAAATGGGAAGTTATTAATTTAGTCAATAAGTTAATCATATTAATATATGAAGAGTTCAGATGCAAAAGCCTCTAAATTCATTTTCAGAAATATTCAAAAAGGAGGTTTTAATAATATTTTATAAGTAATCAGTATAAAACTGCAATTTATTTTTATTTTTATTCAGTTCTTTTTATCATGTAAAAACAAATCAGATTGGATTTGGACTGAATAGATAGTTCGTCAAAATTAAAAAAATATATTTCTGTAAATTAATTGAAATGGCTTTTAGAGGCTTTTGCATCTGAACTCTTCATATATAAAACCGTAAGTATGGCGTATTTCTTGAATCTAATGGAATTGTACGGTAACCATGGCGCTTCATCTTCAGTGTAAGGAAGTCCGTTTTACATTATGTTCATAAAGTAATTTAGAAATAGTGTTATCCCCAAGCAGCCTACAACCACACCATGTTGACAGTGTGCCTGAGGATATGTGATGTGGTGAGTGTGTGTGTGTGTGTGTGTGTGTGTGTGTGTGTGTGTAAGCATGTTCAAGCCTCTTGCCATTCTTGCTGTTCTTTTTAAGCTTTTAAGCTCCTTTAAGCATTGTCCCATCACCCTCCATTGGGCTCTGAAAGTTGGTGCAGTATGATGGGCCCTCTGGGCAAACTGATATTACTGATGAGCACAGACTAAAATGTTTCTTCTAAAGACAGACAAAAACATAACAGAATGACAAAAAAATTAAAAGAATCCTTTGAAAGAAGTTGAAGTTCTGAAAAAGTTCTGTGCATCTATAGTTTATACACTGCTGATCTCGTCAATTGATTTTTTCTAATTGGCTACTGTATTTCTCAGAAGCATCTTACATTCATCCATTAATTCCGGTCCAGCGTCCTTGATTTAGAGTTAAGTGGCTTTCCAAAGCGCACACAGGCACGGACTGGACGGTATGGCATTTTGGCAGATGCCAGAAGGGCCGCACAGTTTCGTGGGCCGGCCGAGCACGCTAATTTAATGACGCGGCCCACTCACGATTGAATACATTCTAAATAAGTTGCGAACAAAACATTTCAGTAATATTTTTTCAAATTATACAAAAATATTCAACTGGTTTGGTAACTTGATTGGTATTTATACAACATATACCTGTACACATTACAGTCATGGTGTATTTAAAGTTTTACATCAGCCTATTTTTTGTAGGGAGTTTCTTGTTAGGATTTTGAAAAAATGTTCATGGTTTGAAATAAAACAAATCTATATCTCGGTATATCTCGGTATAAAATCTCGGTATTTTGTTTTTGATTGGTTGAGAAATTTGAAATGAAGCAATGCCATCTGGAAATTTCAAGGCAGAATAGCGTAAATCGTGTCTGCATGTTTGTGTGATGGAAGTTGGACTAACGTTAATGGTGGTTAAGTCGTTCAGATGTGTGATTATACGTTTAACTGGTATTAGAAACATGAATAGAGATACTAAGCGACGGAAGAGGGAGCAGAGAAAAAGAAAGACAAGATCAAGAAAACACTGCTGTCTGAGGGTGACAAATGCGCAAAATTGGATTCATTTTTTCAATCCACTCCAACTTAAGCTAGCACTAGACTAACACTAGCAGCGACCGACGACCTGGTTGCAGAGAAGAGCTCCTTCACATTCTGTTAACTGCATGACGGAAAGACAAGGCAAGGCAAGGCAAGGCAAGTTTATTTATATAGCGCATTTCATACACAAAGTAGGCAGTTCAATGTGCTTTACAAAGACAGAAAATAAAAACATAGTGGATAAAATAAAGTAAGAAAACAAACAAATAAGATTAAAGGAAAGAGTACAAAGTTAAAAGAATTAGCTGATAAAGGACAGAATATTAAAATAATTTTAGAATAAGGATTTCCCCAAAATTCACAAAATAAATTAATCATTAAGAGAAAGTATCAGAGAAAAGTTTGGTCTTAAGTTTGGTTTTGAAGCTGGTAACAGTAGGGGCATTTTTTATATCTTCAGGAAGTTGGTTCCAAATCTAAGATGCATAGTAGCTGAAAGCTGCTTCGCCACACTTTGTTTTGACCGTTTTACAAGCAATTTTTTTTCTTGTGTCCTGAGAGACCTAGGTGGTATGTATTTTTGAAACATGTCAGACAAGTAACTAGGTCCTATACCATTTAGTGATTTAAACACAAGTAGTAATGCTTTGAAATCAATTCTATAACTTACAGGAAGCCAGTGCAATGACTTTAAAATTGGGGTGATGGCTGGTTCTTTTTGTATATGTTAAAACCCTGGCAGCTGCATTTTGAATCAGTTGAAGATGGAAGATTTAATGGTCTTTTTAGGAATGCCTGTGAACAGAACATTACAGTAATCAACCCTACTGGAAATAAAGGCATGGATAAATTTTTCTAAATCATTTTTTGACATTAGACCTCTCAGTTTGGTAATGTTTCTCAAGTGATAAAAGGCTGATTTGGTGATAGCCTTCATGTGACTGCTGAAGTTTAGATCACTGTCAATGATGATGCCAAGATTTTTAACAGACTCTTTTGCTTTAAGCCCTTTAGTTTCAAGGACAGAGGAGATTTTGAGCATTGACTCCTTTCCAAAAATAATTACTTCAGTTTTGTCTGTGTTAAGCTGGAGGAAATTGTGTGACATCCAGTTGTTAATTTGGTCCAAGCATTGATAGAGACATTCAAGGGGGGCAAAGTCATTAGGTGACAAAGCTAAATAAATCTGGGTGTCATCAGCATAGTTATGATAAGAGATTGAGTTGCTCATGATAAGTTGTCCAAGTGGAAGCATGTATAGGTTAAAAAGCAATGGTCCAAGGATTGACCCCTGGGGGACACCACAGGTCAATGACATAGGAGTTGAAGTACAGTTGCCCATGGCAACAAAGAAACTTCTGTTTTGTAGGTATGATTTTAGCCATTTGAGATCTATACCTGAAAACCCAACCCAGTGTTCAAGTCGATGTAGCATGTTGTGATCAACAGTATCAAAGGCATCGCTGAGGTCTAGTAACACCAAGACAGATGTTTTGCCTGCATCAGTATTAAGACGTATATCATTTAACAAGACGTATATCATTTAACAACTTTAACAAGCGCTGTTTCAGTGCTGTTATTAGCCCGGAAACCTGACTGGAACTTATCAAAACAACAATTAGATTAATTCTACTGAGAGCAGCTCAGGTGCTAATTGTGATGGTTTATTTGTTAGCTTCTCAACTGTAGAAAATAGTACACGAGCATTGTTCAAGTTCTTATTGATAATGTTGGAGAAGAAAGACTGTCTAGTTTTACAAATTTCATAGTTATATTTGCTTAGCATCTCTTTATGGATTTGGTAATGGACATGGAGATTTGATTTACGACATTTTCTTTCAGTCTTCCTACACTCCCTCTTTAACAGTTTAACAGCTAGGTTTTGTTTCCATGGTGCTTTATTATTATCAGTGATTCTTTTGTTTTTTAACGGAGCAATATTATCCATAATTTGTGTCATCTTAGAATTAAAATTGGTCAGTAAGTCATCTACAGAATCTGAATCTATACTTGAGTGCTGTGAGAGAGCTTGCTCAAAGAGAAAGCCTGCATTGTCATTTAAGATTCTCCGTTCTATAGTCAAAGCCTTGTTCTGTGTGTGAGGAAACATAGAAACATCAAAGAAAATACAATAATGATCAGACAAAGCCAAGTCCTTAATTGTTGTAGAGACATCAAGACCCTTTGTGATGACTAGGTCAAGAGTATGATCATGAGAGTGTGTTGGAACCTGTATATGTTGGGTTAGGCCAAAAGTGTCAATTAGTCTAAGTAGTTCCTTAGAATATGTGTTTTCTGGATTATCCACATGTACGTTAAAATCATCAAATATAATTAGACAGTCAAAACTCAAGCAAATATTTGTTAGCAATTCACCAAACTCTTCAAGAAAAACTTTAACTGAATGTTTTGGAGGTCTGTAAATAGTCAATAATAAAATACAGGGGGAACCTTTAACAAGTGCACATATGTACTCAAAAGATGCAAAGTCACCATGAGATATCTGTTTGCACTGAAAAGATGTATTAAATATTTTTGCAACACCTCCTCCTTTCATTGCTCTTGTCACACTCATGAAATTGAAATTTGGAGGAGCCGCCTCAATGAGGGTAGCACAACTGTTTCCTTGTTCCAGCCAGGTTTCAGTTAGAAGCAGAAAGTCAAGTTTGTGTGTGCATATAAGATCATTGATTAAAAATTATTTGTTTGAAAGTGATCTGATATTAAGAAGAGCTAGTTTAACAGTAAGTGCGGGGCACTGATTCACTGGACCACTCTGAGATTGTTTAGGAACATGCAGGAGATTAGATTGGTTTACTCCTCTGGCTAAATGCACACAGGTTTTTCTTTTCCTTGTGAGCACTGGGATAAAGGACAAGGGCATCCTGGGTCCCTGCTTGTTTTTCAAAACACTCTCAGCACAGGGACCCACAACATATCAAACAGAAGTATTATGCAGTTGTGTACATCCCATCCCATATATCTGGTCTGGGGGCTGTTGTGCCTTGCGCTTTTTGAAGGCGACAGAGGATTTAAGAAAGGCTGGAGTTTTCAGTCCGTTGTTGACCGACCTATCTGCAGTGTGTGGTGAATTTCTAGGGCTAAAAGACAGTCCGGTGTTGAGCGAATTTCTAGGGCTAAAAGACAGCCGTGCTATGGGCAGCATCCTCTGCAAACTTGGAGGGAATTTCAAGCGTGGAGGTGATGGGGATAGTGACACCAGATCAGGGGATCTTCCTGTTTCTCTCTGATTCCTTGTCACTGAATCGGACATGTCCTCCTGTTTCAGCTCTGTTGATGGTTTGTAATCTGGCAGACTGAGTGGTAGAGTTGTCTGCAGTGTTTCATTGCCCTGGTCTAACTGTCCTGGAAGGCCTGCCTGAGTTATTCTAGCATTCTCCAGGTCCTCATGTTCATTTGACCCAGATGTCTTGTCAAGTGGTTTTAATATGGAGAAGCTGGCTCTAACAGTTTATTCATCATGGTTTATTTGAGCATTGATATGACAATGTTTTTATGTAGTTGTTTAAAGTATGGGATTTTATCTGCCCCATCATTCCAGGCATAGCGTTTAACCATATCAAACTGTAAGGGTAACAGCCTGCCAAGCCTGAAAATATGGGACGCCTGTGTTAAAAATGAATGGAGCACTATCAAAAACTGTCGGACCTCTGTTGATGCTTGTTCTGGGCTGTGCTGTGATAGGTCAATGAACATTCTAGGGCGGGACTTAGCCAAAGGTCAATTCCTTATGTTCTCTTTCCATTGCTATTGCTTGTTGTTTCCACACTAGATGATCACATTTAGTGACCAGTACTTGGATAATATAGGCTAACGACATACAACCCTGAGTTCATAAACAATTGAGCTAATGTATACTCACGGTTGTCATGGTGAAGCAAAGATACAATCAAAGATCTTGGAACCCTCTCTGATTCAATGGGTCTCCAGCTAGAATGAGATGGTAAAGTTCAGCCTAAAAAATGCTTAAAATGTCAAAACTGTACGTAGATCCTACACTCTTCAGTAAAATAATTTTTGCGAGTGTGGGAGTCACAAGCCCGAGCTGAGAGAGAATGACAGATGTGGCCATTTTGATTGGGCTGTTATTATAGTTGTTTATGCAGACATATTTTTACAACCTCTATTGCTAATGATTTAAATTATTTATAAATATATTGTTGTACAAAGAGTAAAAAGTAAAGATTTCACCTTATGGTTTCTGCACAGTGTACTCTATAGGCCTACTCCTTAACCCTCCTGTCGTGTTCACTTGCCGCTCCTTACTTTAGTGTTCCCGGTCTGTTTTAACTGCTCTTAAATCGGCACAAAAAAAAAACATTTTTCACCATCAATTATTTCAGTGAGTCTGTCTGAAAGTGGTGTTTAACATGAATTTATAGAATTAGATATAAAATAACTACACTATACTAATATTTAGACAAAAAATATATGACTTGAAAATACAAATAGGCACTGAAAATGTATTACAAAATGAACATGTAATGTAATGAGAACAGGTTGAATGTAAAACCAGACCAGACTCAACATAAAGTTTCAGTGTGTGTGTGTATGTGTGTGTGTGTGTGTGTGTGTGTCTGTGTACATGTGAATACATGCACATAAGTGGCATGTCTATTAGGTGTCCTCAAAAACATGCTTCCCCCCCAGATTTGTCATCTCCAGTATAATTTACTCATGGACTCTGGTAAAAAGAGTTGAAAGCTAACTTGATTAGTGCTTATGATTAGCAGTTCTGTCAAGAATCTACCCATAAGCTTAGATTTGCCAAACAGTAGCAATTGGTTGAAGATGAAAGTAATCCCACCCCCGAGAAGCGAACAAATGCTTATGGCTAGTGTTTGGACGCTTTTCATAAAGTGAAACAATGTAAAAGCTGCTGATGCATCAGGCTACTAGGATGTCATCCACACGAGATATCGCATACTGTATTGGCCCTAGCGTCATCTTTATGATTTTCCACACTTGCTCTACTTCCTCTGTCCTAAGAGGATGAAGACAACAGCAAGTGTCCAGTCTTGGAATGTCTCCTCAAGTGCCTGTTTTTCAGGTGTCTCTCCCTCTCCATCTGTTGAGTGGTCATTTTCCTCAATGTCTGGATCAAAATCTTTGTTATTCTCCACTTCCAAGACATCCTCCTCTACCTTTGGTTCAATTCAGTGCCCTCTCCATCATGTCAAAAAACCTGGATCAGAACCTCTTTGAAAGATACTGGTCTGTGGCCTACCCATTGTGCTTAGAGTGCAAGGGCTACACAAACATCAAGCTAGATGTATACCTGCAAAAGACATTGTTCAGTGAAATGTGTGTGTGAGTGAGGGAGTGAATGAGTTAAGGTGGTTTGTATAGGGATGTTTTCTGTTTGATGGATGAATACAGTCCAGATACTCATTCATTTCCTATGACGGTCATTTTCGACCGGGAACACCACAGGTGTAACAAGTTTGAGTAAAACACTCAAAATTCAACAAAAGTGGTGATCATCACTTTTACATGTTCAAGTGCATGGTGTGGAGGATCTCATTAGGCCTGGAAGCAATCAGATGTAAAAGACAACATTTATGAGAGTTTTAAGATATAAATCGGTTAGATTTGACCCGAACACGACAGAAAGGTTAATGGCAAAACTACCTATCCACGGCTTGGGGCTGGATACAATTCTTTTGCACATTAGAATGTATGAAACTGCATTTTGGAGGAATTATTAGCTGTTCATAATGCAGTAAGTGCAATATTATGGCAATAATTAAAACTTATATTACACTGTCTTGCACTTGTTGGGCATTTAAATTATTGTAGTACTGTATTTTGCCCAATAACTGTATGAAGGCTGCAGAGCATTATAATCTATTCAAATGCAAGGGAATGTCGACCTAACCTACACTGATTGATATGACTGTAATGATTGACTGTAATGATTTGAGAAACAAATGCAAGGGTTATGTTAACCTCTTTGGCAAAGTTAATAAACTGGAGAAAGAATCATTGAGCTCAAAATAGTCAGGTGAAAAGAGGGAGATAACAGGAATAACCTTTACGAAGGAGTGATGATGAAGAAGTAACCTCTGCCAACACATGCACACATGCACACACATCAAAACACACAAATGGAAACTGGCACCAGCCAAGTAGATTTCAGACTAAAAATCATGATCTACAAATTGAGTGACTTAAAAAGTTTCTTGGTAGTTAATGGCCTGACACAATCTCTCTCTAGTACACTACACTAGTACACTAGTCACACTATAATCCCTCTCTTTCTCTCTCTCTCTCTCTCTCTCTCTCTCTCTCTCTCTCACTCACACTCACACACACACACACACACACACACACACAGTCAGGGAAGATGAAGGGTTCAAACCACACTGGGCAGGTTGCAGGTGTCATACCCCACAAACATTCTCATGGCAACATGAACCTTGTTACGATTTGTGCATGTCAGAATTGTTCCCAGTGGATTAGCATTGTTGCCAGTCTTTGTCCTTGGTATGTGAAAAATCCTATTTAAACATCTCACAGAATAACATTACAATAACAAATGAACATTTGCAAAACAAATGCAGACATTTACACTCATAGAATCTATCAAGGACAGTCACCGAATCATGTCACCGAATCTATCCTCTATTCTACAGAATGATGGCTTTGAGTCTTTGAGAAACTTTGCATGATGAGATATATGCCCATGTGATGTAAGGTTGGAGGGGGGCCTCTTTAGCAGAAAGTCTAAGGTTATGATATTATAGGCCTAGTGGCTAAAGCAGGCTTATCATCATAATCCCTGCCTTTGTTCTTTATGTGGCAAGAGTTAGATCCTTAGATGCCCTTAATTTAACATAGCTCCTACTATGTTATTGCTTCATAAATAAGATTTAAAGGCTTCATCCAAAATATTAAAGAGGCACTCAGTAAGTCTGTTTTTTAACCCTGCATTAAACGCCACAAACCTGTAGGGGGAACTCTGTACAGTTAACTGTATTGCTGTGGTGTACACTCCCTCAGAAGTTGCAAGTTCCATTTTCACTATACAGGGCTGTACAGCGGTGCGCTCAATCACCGTTTGCTACACAACAGACCAGTCTAACAGAAAAAACGATTTCTAAGCGATTTTATGACCACAAAAATGGTCGCATAAACTTACTGAGTGCCTCTTTAAAATGCGGATAATTTAATGAATCTTAATACTTTATACACAACAATTCATTCATTCTTTACACAAACAAATTAATTCATTAATCCATGCGCATGCATTACAGACCAGCAGACCAGACCAGACATGAGACAGGTCATACAACACTCATACAACATACACAAGACAAGGGACATAGGACTCTCCACTTGAAAAGATTAAGAGCTGGACTTATGGCGGATATGGGTAAGACCAGATTGTAGCGCCAGATGGTTGGCACGGGTTCAAAAGCGTAACTTATAGACAAGCAGTTCGGTCCTTTAAACTACAGAAGACTGACATATTTATTGAAAAACAAAAATCTAAAAATGATAAATAATTTGGTAATCATATACATAAACATGTAGAGTACATATATACACAAAGACTTTATGTAGAGCTAAATAGTAGCAGTCAGAAAATTTTGACAGTGGATACTTAAACTTACACATCAGATTAGTTTTAGTCGAACATTAGCTCATATCAACATGACTATTGTGCAAACAAAGTTGAGAGCCTTAAAGAAGGTTTATGTCTACTGGACAAACAGAGATGTAAAAACTAAAGAGCTTCTGGGCTTTATTCCATGTTGATCTTTGACACTGATCAGTTAAGACCACAGTGTAATCCTTTAGCCTAGCTGAAGCTTTAGCTTTAGCTTTAGCCTAGCTGTGGCGCGTGCAGCTTGGTCTGCTGCTGTTCTAAGGACAGTCTAGAAGTCTATTTGGCTTGTATACAGTTAGGACACCATTCAGTGAGTCTCTGGATGGAACATTAAAGTTGTGAGTGGCATTGAGACTGCACTAAACAAATGTTATGTTTTTTTGTCCATTTTGTGAGTAGTCTTGTCTATTTTAAAGTGAGCTTAAGGTTTAAAAATATGGACAAAAAGCCTAGATATTCCTATATAGCTCAATTTATTCTACATTTTAGAATACATGTTAGAATCTAAAAAATATTTCATGTCTTTGTTTTTTTGTTTTTGTTTTTTCTTTCCTGAATAATTTCAGAGGTTTTCTTATCTTGGTAATCTGGATTTATCTAAGTATCTTATCTTTCATGTTTGGTTGGACCAATCACATCACTTCACTCCAGCCTTATAGAGTGTTTCAGCATGCCATTTATCTATCAATCCATCATTCCATCCATCCATCCATCCATCTATCCATCCATCCATCCATCCATTATTTGAGTGCAGGTCTAAACATGTCTACGGTTTCTCAGAATTTTAAACAAAACCAGGCAGCGCTAGTAATGGAATCACGAAAGGGAATAATTGCGTTTGGGTGAAATGAGATTGTGTATTTGGGTTTGAGCCCTCGCTCTCCAGGGGAGTGTTACATGACATCATGGCTTCAGTTCAGCGTCTTACAAAAGCGTTGAATTCATTTTTCTGCTCCACTCTTTAGTTCAAATTCAGTTCAACTTTTTTGATCAAAGGAAAACTTGGGTTGCCGTCAGGTACACACAAAGAATCGCAAACTTTCGCTGCCTACAATTTCCATACTGGTCAGGGATTGAACCTTCCTTGGCAAGTGTTACATAACTCTTTTATTTTCTCTGGGTTTATTTGTGTGTGTGTACAACTCCAAGTCTGTTTTCCCCAGTTAGTCCACATGTTTTCTCCCATGGAAAAGGACAGAGGCATAAAATGTGACATTCTCCTCTCTGATTTTCCTTTCAGTGATCATGGGTTGGAGTTCAAATTAAGTTTAAAAAATCACATTTTCTGGTAACAATGACCTTTCAGATGGTCAGCCTACAGGCCTAGCTTTGTGAGTCAGCGTGGTGTGTGTGTGTGTGTGTGTGTGTGTGTGTGTGTGTGTGTGTGTGTGTGTGTGTGTGTGTAATATGCCTTAAGGAGGTATCTTGTGATCCATCTCATGACCATTATGAGTAAAGGGCCTGTAAAATGCACCCATTCATACACAAAAAAAACAAACACAAGTTGCACAACGTTTCCCCCTTTGCATATATGCCTTTGATATAATCCCATTTTTTGTACAGTACTTTATCCTTTTTTTTAGTAATTTCTTATGGCGGATTATAAAGTATTAACTATAATGTAAAGGATTATAAGATATTACTATAAGGTATAACAGATAGTCATTTTGCAACAATGCACTATGCAAGTATTTTTCATGTGAAAAAGTGTTCACTTTTGGTGTGTCCAGGTTTATGGTGGAGTGTTATGCAGTGCTTTCCGGTCTTCATAATTGCCTGTTTGGGCTTCACCTGGGCTGCTCGTGTCGACCACCACAAAAAAGGTAAGCCTACTTCACATGGCTGCACCAACATTGACTTTGGCAGCTCATAAATCACAATCTTAATTTGAACACCCCCCCCCCCACACACACACACACACACACAAACACACACCACCACCACCACCACACATACAGTTGTAGCAGCAGACCTAGGTCATGCTTTTGAAGTGTTGCAGCATGGGATGTAATTTGTCCTCTGACGTTAAGTACATACTGTAAGTAAAGCACATGCACCCAAAGGGCTTTACAGTCAGTGTGGGAGATAAACTATTGATACAAACAAAATTAAATAAATTAACTAATTAATTAATTAATAATAACTCAACAAAATGACTGCAACAGTCATTTTTTGTTACTGGACAACAAAAATGCCCAATTCTTTTAGTGTTTGTTCCGAAAAAAAAAAAACTATTATTCAGAAATCTTGTTGATTGTTTTCTTTGCATGTCAGTGGAAGTAGTAATTGGCCTGTTTTACTAATTTTTACATGTATGAAAATGAGGTTGGCAAAATGAGGTTGGCAAAAGTCCAGCCTATTTTTAACCTGTCCATAATTGGATGACTGGTGCAGGGTCAATACTGGTTTACCTCTACAACCTACTTCCCTGGTTTAAGGGGAGCTCTGGCCGCCCTGCTGTTTTACTGAGATGCGCAGCGTCTTTGATGGTGTAAAAGGCTGTCCACTCTAGCGTTTCAAATATGCCCAGCTCTCTCTGTTTTATGTTTATCTGGTCAGTGTCACCAGCTTTTTCGGGGGGCACTGGCAGCAAACAGCTCAGCGTAGATGCTAAGATAGAGCCTGACAATGACATGAAGACTTTATATCGTTTATATAATAAGTGGTCTTTAAAAGTCATAAAACAGAACTCCTGTCTTTAGGGGTATAAACTCAAAACAATGCTCAAAATATATGTACTAGCCCTTATGTTCAAAAGTAATATTTTCAGTACTCTGCCCAACATTGGTGTGTTGTAGCCATGCTGACATGTTGTATTTACGCAACATAGTTACTAAACTTGGAAGTTGTCTTTTATTTTTAAGAAAATAAAAATAGAAATGTTTCAGTAGTCAGCTTAGAGTAGAGAGCTTTATTTCCTCATGGCAAGTTTTCACAACAAAAATAAATAGACTTTCAGTTTTAAATAGAGTACTTCACTGAACTGTACAAAAATTAAATAAATAATGATGATGATTATGACCCTAGCTAACCCTAGCAAATTCTAATGAATAATAATAATAATAAAATAATACATTTTATTTGTAGCGCCTTTCAAGATACCCAAGGACACTTTACAGATATTAGAATGGACAAGTAGACATGTAGAGACAGTTGACAGTTATGAGACATAATAGCAGCACATAAAAAAGACATGTATGGACAATGGACAGTTACAAGAGACATAGTAAGCATCACACAGTGCCATGAGACACACATAATAGCAGCACATAAAAAGACATGTATGGACAATGGACAGTTACAAGAGACATAGTAAACAACACACAGTGCCATGAGACACACAGAAATAAAAAACAATTAAAATAACAAAAATCACGGTCATGGGTGGAAAGCCTGGGTAAAAAGATGCGTTTTGAGTTTAGATTTAAAAATGGTGATTGAAGTGCATTGTCGTAGAGCAAGTGGGAGGGCGTTCCATAGTTTAGGGCCAGCTACACTGAAAGCCCTATCACCCATGGAACGAAGGTGTGTGGAAGGGGTAGAGAGGAGGAGTGCATCAGTGGAGTGCAGAGTGCGGGTGGGTTGGTATGGAGTGAGGAGATTTGTGAGATAGGTGGGTGCTAAGTTGTGTTGGGCCTTGTAGACTAGGAGAAGGATTTTGAAATGAATGCGTGATTGTACAGGTAGCCAGTGTAGCTGATGGAGGATGGGTGTAATGTGTTGCCAAGTTCTAGTGTGGGTAAGAAGTCTTGCTGCAGAATTCTGGATGTATTGTAATCTGTTAAGTGATTTTGTAGGAAGACCAAAGAATAGAGCATTGCAGTAGTCAAGTCTGGAGGTTATGAAGGCATGAATGAGGGTCTCGGCAGAGGCAGTGTTTAGTGAGGGGCGGAGTTTAGATATGTTTTTTGAGATGGAAGAAGGCTGTTTTGGTGACATGTTTTATGTGGAAGTCAAAAGAGAGGGTAGAATCAATAATAACACCTAGGTTTTTTACTTCAGAGGTAGTGGTGGTAAAGTAGCCCGGAATGGAAAACTGTGAGTGGTTTATCTTTTTCAGTATTGTTGGAGTGGCAATGATGATGGCTTCAGTCTTGTCATGGTTGAGTTTGAGAAAGTTATGTGTCATCCAGTTACTTATGTTGTTAAGGCAGGTGGTCAGATTTGCAAGAGGAAATGGATGAGAGGGTTTCGTATGAATGTAGATTTGTGTATCATCAGCATAGCAGTGAAAATGTAGACCATGCTGACGGAGGATGTGACCAAGGGGAAGAATGTAAATGATGAAGAGTAGCGGACCTAGGACAGAACCTTGTGGTACACCATGTGTGAGGGGTGCACTAGGGGACCAGAAATCACCAATGGAGACAAACTGTTCCCTTCCCATGAGATATGACCTAAACCAAGAAAGTGCAGTGCCTGTGATGCCCAAGAGTGTCTCTAGACAGGTGAGCAGTGTGTTGTGGCCGACCGTGTCAAAAGCAGCTGTCAGGTCCAGCAGCAGGAGGATACTGAACTGGCCTGAGTCAGCCGCTGTAAGAAGATCATTCACGACTTTCACTAGGGCTGTTTCTGTGCTGTGTTTAGCCCTAAAGCCTGATTGAAACTCCTCCCACAGGCTGCAAGCTGAAAGATGTTCTTGAAGTTGTAAGGCCACAGTGCGCTCTAAAAGTTTAGAAATAAATGGTAGGTTTGAAATGGGGCGGTAATTTTTAAAATCAGCAGCAGCAGCTCCAGGTTTCTTTAGAATAGGTGTGATGGCTGCTGTTTTTAAGGGACAGGGAAACACACCTGTATGAAGAGATGTGTTTATAATCCTTGTAAGGAGGGGACAGAGAGCTGGTAGAGAGGCTTTAACTAGAGGGGTGGGCATGGGGTCCAAGAGGCAAGTGGTGGGCCTTGCCTTGGTAACAAGGTCATAAACATTATTCTCGTCAATGCCTGAGAAAGCAGAAAATGACTGAGGGTGTGATGTAGGCAGACACGTGCCATCACTCCGGGTGGAGACAGGGCGTAGCTGGAGCTGCCTGTAGATGGTGCTTATTTTGTTCTCAAAGAAATTGAGAAACTCAGAGCAGAGGGCTGTTGAGGGGGTAAGTGGGAAGGGTTTAGTTGGTTGGAGTAATTTATTTACTGTGGAAAACAGGGCTCTAGGATTACCATGACCTTTACTGATGACAGAGGAGTAATACAGGGACTTAGCCTCGTTAAGGGACTCCTTGTAGGCTAGGATGTGGTCTTTGTAGCCGTGGGCACGCACAGTAAGCCCAATCTTTTTACTGAGCCGCTCTAGTCGACGGTCAGCTGTCTTCTTTTTTCTCAGCTCTGGCAGGGGTGTGCAAAGGAGACAGTGCGTGTTTTCAGGGGGGCAAGTTTGTTGATTGTTTAATGAACTGGAAAGGTGAGAGTTGTAGTACAAGACTAAATCATCAGGACAGTCAGTGCAAGGTTCCGCTGCTAGCTGTGATTGCAGTAATTCAGCTAGCTCAGCCATGCTTATATTTCGGGTGTTACGGTAAGTAAAGGAGCGCAAGGGACGGCGATGGCGCTGAGGTACAGGAATATCAATATGGAATAGAACAGCCATGTGGTCAGAAACAGAGAGATCTTTAGGCAGGAGATCAGATGGAGATATTCTATTTGTGCATACTAGATCCAGTGTGTGACCTTTGGTGTGTGTAGGAAAGTTTACATGCTGGGTAATATCAAAACAGTTTAGCATATTTAAAAATTGATTAGCAAAATTACAGTGGTTAGAATCAACATTAATATTAAAATCACCCAGTATCAAGAGGGACGAGAACTTTGGACATACAGAGGACAGCAGTTCAGCAAATTCAGTTATAAAAACAGAAGATGCCTTAGGAGGCCTATAAACAAGTATCATGAGTAGTGGTTGGCTACCAGTGAAGCTTAGAGCAATACACTCAAAAGATGTAAAATCCTGTAAGGGCACATACATAGCCTTAAAACAAGAACGGTGTAGAACAGCCAAACCCGATCCAGACTCTTCTCATGCATTGTTCTATGCTGGTGGAATTACCTGCCAAATACAACCAGAACATGGGCATCCCTGTCTGCGTTCAAAAAGCTCCTGAAGACGCAGGTATCCAGAGAACACCTCCTGTCCTAGCACTTTGATGACTGTTCACTCCACTGCAATCCTATCCCCTTAACCGTATTTCCTTTAAGGTTTGGATTGATTGCTTGATTGCTCCTTTGTAAGTTGCTTTGGATAAAAGCGTCTGCTAAGTGCCTAAATGTAAAGTGAGGGTTCAGTGTATAATGGGGACATGCCCCTTTTCCATAGCTTGTAGAAGTGTGAAATTTACTCCTTACAAAGTAGCATACTGTACACAGCCCTATTTTATCTGTAGAGACATCTCTGTCACTGCGTTATGTTAGTGTATATTTATACTCTGTAGGGGTAAATGTAACACTTCTATGTTTAGATTTGTCCAAATGACTAACATATAGACTGCCCAGTCAGCTGTTTGCTGTCCAGGTCAAATGTTGTTTTGTCAAAGTAGCTCTTGGATAAAAAGAAAAGGCTGCAGACCTTTCTCCTTGAATTCTTAAATCTTGAAGCAGGGTTAGAGTATGAACAGAGATCAGACTGCAAGCACTGCCACAGCTGAGTCAGTCTGTCTGAGTGGAAATGAGCCTACTATATCTCATTACACCAAATCACCTGACTACATTTGAGGAGGTATTTGTTTCTGGTGAAGTTTGCCTGTTTTGTCCGACTATTCTGCTATTTCTGCAACGTTTGCAGAAAGAGAAACGGATCCCATTTTCACAGAACTCATAGACATGATGCTGACCAGGCATGAGTTGGTTAGAATCTAGGTTAAAGAGTTTGTTCTGCATATTTTGGCCTCTAGTGTTTGGTTGCGAGAGTACTAATACATCTCACATGGTGCTGTGGATGTTTGGCATAAATTAATTTCCTGTTCTTTTTGAGGGCACAGGTCAGGAGACTGGTATCTCATTCTGTTGCTCGATTGTAGTACGGGGAAAGATTTGTGAAGGTTGACTGCTCTTTTGATCCTGGATAAGAAAGTTATTGTTGGTGCAAATTGTGAATTGCACAGCACTCAATGAACACATAGTGAAGTGAAGCACACACACTAAACCGGAGAAGCGGGCTGCCTGCTACAGCAGCGGACAGGCGGCAGTGAGGGCTTAGGTGCCTTGCTCAAGAACTCCATGTTGTTTTAGGGCTGGGGTTGTGCAAACTACATGAGACTTATGGGCAGCTCACATTCTAGATAAATAAGAACCAAAAAAAGAAACAGATATAGAGTATGTTTCGACTGGACTGGAGTATGTTTCCCCACATGGGCCACCATGAACAACACACAAATATGGCGTCTTTATTCAGTATATGTACAACACATGTTAAAGGCCTGCATTACAGTATTCTTATAACCATAATGTAATGCCTTGTACTATAATGCAATGCCTTTTTCAAGACCATGAAACCTTTTTAAACTCTGTCTTTGCATTTCATTGGTATGTTTCCACTGTAACAAGGGGTTTGTTTGCCCTCAAGGTAACTGTTGCAGGGCTGCATTTTAAAAGGACTGTGGGAGTAATTATACTAAGCTGCATGTATTAAGTGATTCCACAGGGATGGTACCAACAGGTAAAACTGTCAGTTAAGGTGTTTTTTATACAGCAAACCTACCCTTTCTTTGACGTTTTAAGTTGTGCAGGTTTTTTCTGAATCCTGTCTCCCACCCAAAGCAGTCCAGGAATACACAAATGTGGTGTTGCATTTCTGTTTTGTTCAAGTTACTTCAGACACCCAAGAAAAAAACATATTAGGCATGTCAGGAGTAAAGCAAACCGTGTTGACAGATAAACGGTGTCCTGCAAAGAATCTGCCGAAGGGATAGTCTAGGTGTGGGGAATATTGTGTACTTGTTCCTCTACAACACTGAGCAGACTCAGGGAATCAGCATGTGTGCAAACCTATGGGTCACAACTAAACTAATTCTACAGTACAGTCCATGTTCTTTCCAAAAGGTCAGAGGTGAGGTAGATGTTGGTGATTGCTTATAAAATGCCATATGGTGTAAATTAGAATGATAATAATTACTGGTCCTAAGATTCTCACAGTTTCCATTTGCATGTCGAAGTTTTTTGGCAGATGCTTTTCTAACATACAAAAATATAACACCAATACATTTCTTGGCTTCTGTTCATCTATCACTAGAAGCCTAAGTAATGTTATTTGGTGATGGCAAAATTTGAATTTAGATATCCAGTAACATCTACAAGGGTTATTTATTGTCCTTTAGTACACAACCTATAGCACAACGGCTATTTAATAGTCCGTATCAGAAACATGTAACACTACACCACTGCACAATAAATTATGTTGACAAGCTACTGTTATTCATCCCCAGATGCTGTTTCAAGATCCAGTAGACCTCAGATCTACTACTGCCGCTCACCCAACATGGAGACCTTCACCTGCTGGTGGCATCCAGTGGAAAATACCTTAAACAATGGGATAGTCAATTACACATTTACATACACCATAGAGTAAGTCGATTTCTTTATTCCATTTCTATCCTCGTTTATGACATTGAAACACGTTATTATACACAGAATTGTCAGCCGCACTGAATCTAAAACTCTTCAAAACTTGAACTCTTGTAACTTTTCCTTTCTTGTGTGTTGTCTGTCTCTCTGCCGTGGTGTTTGTGTGTACTGTAGGAATGAACACGTGCCACGAGAGTGTCCAGACTATGTAACAGGTGGGCCCAACAGCTGCTACTTTGACATGGCGCACACGCGCGTGTGGGAGGTGTACTGCATGAACGTGAGTGCCAGGACCAGCCGAGGGATATTCACGTCACAGGAACACTGCCTCGATGTGGCAGACATCGGTATGCTATGTGATCCTTCTGGCACTAATGGTGTCACACACATAAACAAACACTGGCAACGCAAGAATGTTTTCAATGGGGCCGTGAGACTATTACTAGGAATAATACTGGTCCACTCAGTGGCTTTTTTGATGATAGTTCTGCTATTCTGTGGGTCCACTTCTCATGTCTATATGAATTAGAGTCGTGAGATAATGCTTCACTGTACGTCTGTACTCAGTGTCAGTCTACAGGCAGTCAGACAAGACAAACATTTTAAAGATATGAAGCCATAAAATAGATACATTCAGTAAGATGCTAGGTGTGAAGGAACTTCCTCAATGGCCTAACTAGCCCATCCTAAAGAATTATTTCTGGTTAAGGAGTGAGATTAAGTTAGGAAGGAATGAATGTTTCTATCTGTTCCGCACACTTCCTGAAGGCAAATGCAAGTACTTTTTTCAAAGAGGACATGAGAGGGTTCTTCTATGTCAAACATATAAATAATTCATACAAAAAAAAGTAATTCACACCACTAAGTGTTTTTACTCTCTTAACAGTGGAAATAGACCCACCTTTCAACTTGACATATACGTTGATGAATGACAGCGAGGGAGAATCTGGACGGACAGCACATGTGTCATGGTCCTACCCTATCCCATCCCTTGTGCACATTGGCTGGATAACTCTGGTCTATGAGCTACGGTTTCGGACCCTAGCAGACCCAGGCAACTGGAAGGTAAGAAAACTATTATAAGTTTGAGTTTGAGAATGTTGAATTATTATTATTATTATTTATTATGATGATACAATAATACAATACATAACAACTCAAAAGTAGAATAGTTACTATAGGGTTGTATGCTGAACACAAGTGTCACAAATATATATGCAAACACATTAATCTAAGCAAAGAGAGCGTATAGCTGTGAACAACAGCTGTGAATGGAGAACTCTTTCCCATGGACTTGAACAGGGAAAAGAAAAGTAATTTAGCAATGCTCTGTGGTTTCTAAACTCTGAGCAGGTTGCGTAGCATTCAGTTCATAACTGGTCAACTATCTCTTATCTGCAAAAAAAGCCTTCAGGTATGCCCAGGCTCTGTGCTGACAAAAATCATGAAACAATACGTGGACTGATGCTCCCTCTCGTGAATTTTATTTGTCCTATATGGTTTTATTGGGTTCTAACAAAGTCTAAACCACATTTACTAAACATGTACTAAAAATATCAACAGAAACACAAACAGAAACAAATGCGACTTCATTCAGCATGGCTGGCTGAATGAGCACTACACATCAGCACTACACATCAGCACTACAACTTTCTACCACTGTTTGAGGTGTCCTTTTTCCTATTGAGGTGTCCTTTTTCCTATCTACTATACACAACACCATATCTTTTGTATTTTTTCTAGAATTAATGAGATTTCATGTGTCAAATTGGCCGTCCTTCCGATATATATCTACATGTGACTTCTCAAAATGAGAATGTTTGACAAAAATTGTAGAATGGGGTACTTGTCCACAACAAGTGAAATAATCACAGGGAATTTGGAATTCTTATTATTGGACAAGTGTATTTACACACACACACACACACACACACACACACACAGTCTCTGTATTTTACCCAGTTGTGAATTAGTGAATCACACCCAGTACACAGTGAAACACACAGTGTGCTTTGGAGCAGTGAGGGGTTTAGGTACCTTGCTCAAGGGAGCAGTGAGGGGTTTAGGTACCTTGCTCAAGGGCACTTCAGATGTGGACCACTAGCCAAGGAACAAACTGCCAAGTCTTCAGTTTCCAGCCACGGCTGCCCACACAAGAGAGTGCTCTTATAAATTAAGCCTTAAACAATGCACACTGAAACAGCTGGACAGTTACTCTGTATTTTCACTGCCTGAGGCTTGTTTAATGACAGCAGTTTTATTTTTTTTATTCAAAGCTAGTATATTTTCTCAGGCTATGATAAATTTATTCCATTTTTTGCTCAGCTCAACCCATGTCTCTTAATGCAAGCATGCCGAAAGGCAAAAATGCCTCAATAAATTAACACATTTCTAATAACAAATGTGATATTAGCTAACATGATAGACAATTGATTAACCAATCTAGTCGTAAAAATTAGTAATTGAATGCCATACCAGCAAACCATCGCATGCACGTCCATTGTTTTTACACCCCGCAGGGTAGGTTATAAGTTTCATACCCCACAAATTCTCTCATGGCAAAATTAGCACATCGTTATGATATTTGCACATCTGAATATCTTCCCAAAGGCTGAGCTTTAACGCCTGTTTTTGACCTTGGTATTTTTAAACACCCTGGCTTATAGGCTGGTGCTTTTAATGTGACAATTTGCTTTGGTTCCGTCTCCAAATTGATTTGGATGGCCTATAGTCATATGAAGGGTGGATAAACCCATTAGCCTTTCACAGTATGCACTGTGCAGTTCTGAGGAAAGGGTAGGAAACCACCACAAGATGAAAGAAAGCCTTGTTACAGCGCAACATATTACCAACAAACACCAATTAGCATTACCTTGCAGTGGCAGTAGGATGGTGGAAAATGTTTGGAACACTTTGCGTACCTTATAGGTGTCCAGTTCACTCTTTTTACACCAAAATGTTGCTTTACGACACAGTGTTTGTTATTGAACTTCTGTTTGTCATGAGACAATGTGCATCGCTGTGCTGCCCCCTGTAGGTCAAAGGTTTGTTGCGTGAGCCTCAGCTGGAGCTACTTGACCTGCCAGGAGGCAGCTATGAGGTCATGGTGCGCTGCCGCTCCAAAAACAACAACATCTGGAGCCAGTGGAGTGCCCCGCTCGTCATCAATGTACTGTCCAGACATACAGGAGGTATTTACCAATCATACTATGATGAGTCCACACTGGCTAAACAGGATACCCCTAAGCCCCAACCACTGAACCCTCAAAGACTTTGTAACTAGCATAAATCAGCCTCATGATTGGCTGATTCACACTAGTTAAAGGAAAAACTCAGCCAATCAGCCTGTATCTTTTTCTTTGGAAGACAAAGATGAATAGCATTTTGGTAATGGTGGAAATTTCTGGCGGGGTCTTTCTCTGGTTATATCTTTGCCCCTGTATGTGTTTCAGCAGATCGCATGCTTGCACTGATATTAATCTCAGCTGTAGGAGTCATGGCATTCCTTATCATTGGCTTCGGAGTGATACCCCAAAGCAAAAGGTAAGAATCAGACCCTATTTCTTATCCACCTATTAAATTTGTGTGTGAGCGTGTTTGAGTGTGTGTTTGTGTGTGTGTGTCTATATATGTGTGTGTTTGTGTATGTATGTGTGTGTGTGTGTGTGTGTGTGTGTGTGTGTTTGTGTTTTATTGTGATAGATGCTGTAGAATTTCAGCTAGGATTAGCGCACCATTAGTAGTTTGAAGTCTTACAGCCTCTCCAACTCAAATCTGCTATCAGCAAATGCCTGTTAAGTGTTTGCGGGCCCAGGTCTTAGAGAAACTGATTTACTCGTATGGAACGACTCATCAAAATCCTCTTTGGGTTTGGCCCATAAAGGCACAATCTTTTTGCTCTTGAATATAAACCATAAACTAACATTTACATATACAGGATCTATAGCCAAAACAGACATTTACTCATGTCCTCACAACACCATTTATTTGATGGACAAAACCCAGTCCTTCTGTTGACTTTTTTAACAGACCCTTATGGTCAGTCAGTGTTAACTGACCGAAATGTAATTGGAATGAAGGGGGTTATACTGTATGTTAATTAGGTTTCATGTTTTATTTTTTTTTCTATTGAAATTGTGTCCTGAATGAAATAGCCCCCATACCTGCAGAATAATTCACAGTTTGTGTGTGTGTGTGTATATTTTGTCTTCTTACAGAATTAAAGCATTACTGCTTCCACCTATTCCAAAACCACGAATACGAGGCCTCGACCCTGTTTTTCTAAAGGTACAGAATACTTCCTAGACCCTTGCATAAAATTATACTAGAATTCACACAAATTACTGTATTACAAAAAACACAACTGTACTTAAGATGTGGATCTTTCTAAAAAGAGTTCAGAGGCAAAAACTCCATTGTCCATTGTCTTAATTTTTTTATTATAGTAAATCTATCAAACTGCACTTTGAATGCAAAAAGTAAAAACAAAACAAGCCAAAACAATCCATTTGTAAGAATCCAGTTATAATCCATTATAAGATCATTATAAGAATTATATAAATCTGTTGATAAAAGTAAGGCACTCCACACATCAATCCCAATTCTGCAATATTAGGTGCATCTCATCCGGACTAAGGTTCTTATTTAAGGAGAGGACAGGAGCACACTGATGAAACTTGCAGTCTTTTTATTTGTGCAAGATTGACTAACGTTTCGACATTACGTCTTCGTCAGAGTCACAGTTCAAACACAGTAGAGGCACCTCATATAACCTTTGGTAGGCAATTAGACAATTGGCCTCAGTTATGTGAGACAATCACATTCCATTCAATCACATAATTAGGGGTGGAAACACCTTTGCACATTTAAAGAGACAGCAGGTAATATCTTAGAAAAGAATACATAAGAAATAATCATAGAATGCAGCCTTATATAAATCTGTGTTTGTAAATTCATTGCAAATTGAAGGTTTGCATCTGAACTCCTCACATACTGATCATTAGTCCTGACCTTTGTACTGTACATTCCTTTTCCAAGTCCAGGGATTGCAGTTTATTTAATTAACCCCAGAGTGAATTACATACATTTCTTTTTGTGGTTGATTGGAGCCACCACAACTCACATGGATGGCATGTGTGTCATAGTATTAAAATGAAGTACTGAGGCAAACAGAATACAGTCTTATTTGTCTCTCTGACTCTGTCATTTCAGAAAGGGCAAATGGATGAAATAAATCGTCACTTCTCGTCATTCCATGGCTACAAGTCTCCACAGTACCATGAGGAGACCTGGTATCAGGTTTACACAGACGAAACTTCCTCTCTTCCCTGCAACATTCAGGCTCAGCCCGTCAGTGACAAGATAGCTACTGCCGTCCCAAGTACAGAACAACCAGCTTATGCTCAAAACCAGCAGATAACACTAACTAGCGAGGGATCGTCCAACTCCCATCCTTCAATACCTTACACCGACAGCCCTGCGTCTTACGTCACAGAGTCCATGGCTCCTCCGGCCCCTGTGTCCCCATGGGCTGGCAACTTTGGTTCCTTTTCTCATCCTCATCATTTTGGTTCCCCCCATCCTCAGCCCCAGCAGATTTCCTTCCCAACTATGGGTTACAGCCTGATTGTGAACGCCGCCCCTGTTGGTGCTATGCCAGTCACCTCTATGCCAGCGATGCCAACCATGCCAGTCCTGCCCGCCATGCACGACTTCTACACATGTGTCAATGTAGTCAGTCCCAGTGGTGCCGTTCAGCTAGTGCCCTGTCTCCCCGAAGTTGCCAGCGTGCAACATGTGGGGGAAGAGGATTCGCTGAAGAACAGTCAGCTGGCAGAATATCTGGGGAGGAAGACTGAGGAGGGTGTCAGTGGAAGTGGCTGTTTAAGCCCAGGAGAGGTTGGAGGAAAGCAAGAGGGAGGGACAGAGTTGCCTGCAGAGTTGTTATCCCAGCAAAAGTAAGAAAAAAATGAAATAAAAAAATCTGAGCTTATGTATACTTTCTAGACACACACTCAGACACACTTGGGCACAGATGCTCAGATGGGCACAGTACTCAGATGCACATGCTTATCTCCCTTCGGGTACATCAGGTTTCAGTGACAAGCAAAATTAGCTAACTGAGGTGTGTGTGTGTGTGGAGTGGCGGGGGTGGGGGCGGTTCTTGCATATAGAGCTGTGCCCTCGGTCCTTTCTTTTCATCCTATAAACGGTCATTAAATCAGCTTGCACTAGTGTATTCCAAATTCAAACTCATTACTGCCATTTGAATCTCAGGCTTTGAAATTGATTTAGTCCAACATATATAATCAGTCCGAGAAAGAACAATACCGGCAGAACAGGGGACATACATGTACTATGAATGGTGAGCAGCGTTGTGTAGCTCAGCTTATATGTAAGACTTAAGAGAAAGACTGGATCTATTTATCATTACAAAAATAACAGCAATGGGGTTATGTATCTATTTTGGAAATAAACTGTAGTACCGTAATATTTTCAGTCCAAAAATAATTTATTTCCAGCATTTAAACAGTAAAACTGTTGCGAAACTATAGTAAAACTGAAATAAACTTTTAATACTCAGAAAAAATGCACTAATTTTATAAGAGTTGTCAGAGGTTGAAAAGCAAGAAAAGATAACACAAAGGCCTTTTTAAGAGAAAAATTAATATAGATTTTCCCCCTGCTGAGTTTAGGAAATTGCTGCAGTGAAAGCTAAATCTGCCGTTTTCCATGCAGTATAGACGCATGTCCATATATGGCACAACAAACCTGAAACTACCCCACGGAGACTTACAAGACACTGTGAACTGAATTAAACACGTAGTATGACGTCATTGCAAGAGGACTGTTTCTTATGCGGTGAATTGAGAGAGATATTTATTTTCATTGTATAGTTGTCAGTTGCTTGCAACACTCATGTTTGTCATTTGCCACTTCAACACAGAGTTGATGGATGTGAGGTATATGGAGGTGTGTATCGTTTTAAATGTCAGTCTCATCGTACAGTTGTGTATAATGTATAATGGAAAGACACTGTTCTCTGATTTCTTGTGTGTTTTGCTTTTGTCACTTTCTGAGTAAATCCTCTGCTCATTGTGAGGTTAACTCAACTTTTGTGAGCCATAGTGCAGCCATTAGCACCCTCTTGTACAGTAACTGTTGCTTATTTACATTTGCTTTGATACTTAGCTTCCTCACAGGGCGTGTGTGTTAATTGACCTCATGTCACAGACAGAGATTTCTGAAAACACTCGCACACACGCAGGCACACACACGCACACACTCACATACACCAAAGACCCAAGAGTACCACGATACTGTCCTACATATATGAGCTGATCTAGTGGGATAAAATAAATTATCAAGTGCATTATGAAAAAAAGTGAGTGCCACTCACCCAGTGAATGTAAATATACCATATTAAGATCTTACATGCTGGCTAGGAAGGTAGGTGGCAAGGGCTACGGCGTGTTTTGAGATTACAGGAAAAAACAAAGATTAAGTGCAATCATTTATAAGGAATTCAAAAATTGAGAAGTCTGTTTTTGTCTGTTACACTGCACAACTGGCAGCTGATTTAGGAATACAGATTATTGGGCATTCTCCAATATTAGTAAAAATATGGATACTAAAATGTCCTTCAATTACTATTTTAAGAATCTACAACATAAATAGTATTTTTACACCAAATAGACAGGAGGGAAAACTCAACACACAATGCCTTTATATGTGAGCTTCTAGGCTTGGCATAATATAAAAGTCTCTCAAGGCTAAAGGACAGGTTTCCCCCCAAAAAATGAAAAAAATAAAAAATAAATAAATAAATAAATAATATATACATAAATAAATAAATAAAAAATACACTGTATCTTGGTGTCACATTTTCTAATGTTAAAGTAAATTGCAATGTCTGAGAAGTACCCTCTTCCTTGATGAGGCATTGGACAACTGAATACCAGGAAGGAATTTGATTTAAGGATTTAGTAAATCTCTTCATCTTGTACAGCTATGCAGAGATGAACAGGACAGAAACTGGCAGAATGATATAACGTATGTGAGACAATCACACATGTACTCAGGACAGCGCCGCAAATCAGGGATTCATCACTGCTTGCAACCACATGTGGTATTGCGAAGGCATGGATATGTCTGACTTTGATGATGTAGGCCTAGTTTAAGCAAGGTGAGGGGGGTGGGGTGGGGGGCGAAATGAGAGAATGTGAAAGCTTGACATCCAGTGTCTGTCTGGCTATTTTATTGTGTGTAGCCTACGCCAAGCGTATCGGGTAGCGTTAGTTCGTTTCGAAAGCTCATGACTGTATCTAATGTGAAGTACTTTATTGACTCTCACTGCTGACCACTCCAAACTCTCTCTTGTCCTCACGGTCATGTGTGTGTTATGTGTATGTGGTTATCTATGTAGTTTCCATTTGATGTTATTATCTGCACTCACCTGTCCTACTGTTTTGTTTTTTTTCGTGCCTTAGAATTGTGTTATTTATACTTCACTAATTCATTTTTTTTTGTTTTGCCCTTACTGATTAAAAACAGTCTTGTCCAATGCGTACATTCAAGTACACTCATTACACTCGTCAAACAATATATGCAGATCCTGAAACAGATATTAGTCTTGTAAACACAAGTAGACTATATTTTAAAATGATGTGATTTTTGTAGTCTGTACTTTTGTGCCGCTTGGGACTGAAGTCTGGTCTCCTCTATGTTTTTCACCTTCGGATGGCACTTTACTGTAAAATAAAAAATATGGTGGCTCATTAATTTGGGTGTCAAGTGTATTATTAAACTGATGTATCGTTGTGTTTGTGTCTGATTTGTGTTGCTTTGTGCTGCCACAATTCATGAATGGATTCAGTTCTGTATTTTTATTTGAAATTACCAGCCAATAATCTGCTGGCATTTGGTTGATGACTGGTGCTTGTTTTGACACCTGATATGATTGAATAGATTTACTTTAAAGGGTCCCAGTTCAATAATTGACAAGGTAGTTTGTGAAAAAAGGTTCACATTTTCATTCATGAATATGCAGAAAAGGTCATGTTAACCCCTATGTTTGATGGTCAAGGACTACAATTACATTACAGTATTTAACATTTGAAATGCTTTGTGGTTGCTACAGCAACGATTTTGCTCCCCACCAGTTACGTATTTAGCATCATATCTCAATAGCCAATCTATATATCTAATATCGAATGCAACCTAATATCTCAAAGGCCATATGAAGCAAAGCTGAGATCTGAGATGGTCAAGGAATACAATGATGTGATATAGAAAAAAAAACAAGTAAATAGCTAATGGTGAATTTAGTGATCCTAGGAGGGAATAAAAATTGTATCTGAAAACCAGGCTCTGACATATGTAGTGAAGATTTAATTATTAATTTAACAAAAGACATTTGAAAGATTTTTTACTTCTTCAAACTGTCGGTCAGTGCACTTCTTAAATGCACTGACGGTCGAATCATTTTAAAAGAATAAAATTATTCTAGATTGAATGCTGAATACACTATTTTTAGATGATGCGATGATGGTTCATACATTGCGTTGGTAGCGCAATCATGTCAAACAAACGTGTTTGGAGAAGGTTCGGCAGGCCTATTTCTTTGTTAATTGTAAATAAGAATGGCATATAATGGAATGCAATAAGGCAACAGTAACATTCAGCATGTCATGCATGCTATCCTTGTAATCCTTCATCATCCTTGAGGTCACCATCTGCTTTTCTGCATTTTTTCTTTGGTTCAAGAGATATGATGAAAAATTAAGACAATAGCACCCACCTTTCTATATTAAGAATAAAGATGCCTGTGTCTAAACCAAAACAACCACACATGACGTGCAGGCCGAGTTCAGTGTCAAATGAAGGCCTATCAGACAATAGTGCATGCAAAAGGGTCAAGTAAATCCATATGTTAATAGCACATTAGGAACACAACAGGAGTTGACCTAAGTGACTTGAACTTCTGGAGTGATATACTGAAAGACAGGCCCACTTACCCAAAACCAGTGCAGCTCCTCACAAATAATAAACAAAGAGCTTTCCCATGGGCACTTTACTGCTCTGAGTAAATCCTTCACAGAAAGCAGATTACATTGCTGGAAAGTGCAAACCAACTCCATCTCCATACGCCATTTAATGTTGTACCAGACTTCTAGCCCAACAAAGACAGCACTTGTTCATATGTCGTCACTGTGACACTGGAGGGGGGGGGGGGGGGGGGGGG